>JAQQSZ010005402.1:0-13876 GCA_028646595.1 Phalanger gymnotis
AGCTGTGTGAGTATGGGCACATGGTACCTTGTGCCTTAGTTTCCTTATCTATAAAATGGTCATTGGGCAGCTAGGTAATGAAGTGGATAGAGTATTGGGCCTGAAATCAGGAAGACCTAAGTTCAAATCTCGTCTCAGACACAAGTTTTTTTCAAACATTAATATGTTATATCACTTTCCAGCTATTATTTACTGTGATTGGTGCCACATGTTTTGAAGAACACTGACAAGATAGAAAGTGTTCAGAGGTTCATGAGGAACTGTTGTCATACAAGGATCAGTTGAAGAAATTATGTGTTCAGGTTGGAGAAGAGAAGATTTAACGGAGGCAAGAATTGCTGTCTTTGAATATTTGAAGGACTGTCAATATGGATTAGATGGATTAGATTTATCTGGCTTGGCTCCAAATGACAAAAAATAAGAGAACTGGATAGAAATCACAGAGATGCTAATTTAGACTCCATTGAAGAGAAAACTTGCTAATAATTAATTATTCAAAAATAAAATGCCTCCAGAGGTAGTGGTGGCTCTTCCCAGTCACTGGAAGCCTACAAGTGAAGAGTGGATGGCCAGTCTTATAGACTGGCAAGGTAGGGATTAGAACAGATGATGTCTCTAATAACCATTCCAAAGCTGAGCTGCTGTGAATTGGGTTCTAGATTTGGCTCTGTCACTTTGTAGTTCATCATTTTACTTATCTAAGACTCAGTGTTCTCCTTTGCAAAATAGGGCTGTCCTGCATTCCTCGTAGACCTTTTGTGAGGACAGAATAATATGGTGTGTGTGTATGTCTGTGTCTGTGTCTATGTGTATGTGTATGTATATGTGTGTGTATGTCTGGGCAGGCCTGGGCTTGAGCATGCAGGGTAAGAAGCAGTGATGTGAAGCTCAAATGAAATTATGGATATTAGTGTGGCTATAGTCCCCAGGCCTCCAATCTGATGATGGCTTCATACTCTTAGCCTTCTACTGTACTCTTGAGCTAAAGTAATGGTTATAGAGCATTATAGGGGTTTGCTAGAAAATTTCTAACAACCAGGCTCTCCTGGTACATGCACTTTAATAGTTTGAATGCATTATTAACATTTTCTTAGTTCTATAGGTGCCCAAAGTGGGTGGTACTGCCCCTTGAGGGGTGCTGGAACAATCCAGGGTGGCAGTAGTAGCCTCAGGTACAATTGGCGGGCATTAAATAAAAATAAGGAGGCAGTGGAAGCATAAGGGAAGAAGAGAAGATAAGAAAATTTTGAAAAATCATTCATATGTGTTTTATCTATTTTGTAACAGAGTTAAAGTCATATGATTAAATTATTTTCCAAATAAACACACAAAATGCAAGTTAAAACTGATCAGTGGTCAAGTCTGCCGATGGGTCTTAACAAGCAAGTGTTGGCAGGTGAGAGTGTCATGCATTGTTGGGAAGTCCAGCATGCATTGGCAGAAATATGTGTTTATAATGACTTGTTTACAATATGATACTATATGGTCACATGACACAATATTACATCATCAAAATTTCAATGCCCCGTGATCTCATAGCTAATTTGCAGCAGAACTACCACCAGCAGCACTGCAACCACCAACCCCACTACCACCATTAGTTGACACAACACAGTGCTTTCAAGTTTGCAAAAGGCCTGACTTGTCAATGGTTATGGGGCCAAGACTAGAACCCCTTCTCACTGCCTTTAGGGTCCTCTCTGCTGTGTCATGTTATGCATGGGAATACCCTTCTTCAAGCACAGCGGCAAGTATGGTACTGCAGGCAAACCAGCCTTAATAAGTAGGGTTGGGCAATTTTCTCATGCTTCTACAACAGTGTGAGAGTTTTTCTAGGTAATTTAAACAATCTGGTGTCTGTCAAGAATACATTCAAAAACCACTAACTAAGCTCTTTGTCTGAGACCAGCTCCTAATGGTATTAATTAGGAGACATTTTTAGCTTGGCCCCACTTTCAAATTGAACCGGAAATCCTGGGATTTCTGCCTCTTCCTCCTTTTCATAAGATTAAATTTAGGACTAGGTGAGACTTTAAAGCCTCCCTCATCCCCATAGTTCAGCTCCTTCACTTTACATATGAGGAAATGGAGACCCAAAAAGGTTATCACTTGCTCAAGTGGCAAGGTTGGCATTGGAACCAAGGTCCTCTGACTTCCAGCCTTCTTTCCATCTTACTGCTTGGAAACCTCTAGAGATCCCAATTCTACTTCTGATGCACTGCCCCTCCCTCCCCCACCCCTCTTTAAAAATGATCATTTTAACAACCCCTGCACTTTGCATAATGAGATGATTTACCATAAGAGCCTCATTATGCATCCCAATGGCTGATGAATTGGCAGCTTAATCTAAAAATACTGCCTGGGGTCCAATGGGGCAGTCTATGTGGTTGGAAGGGCTTTAGAGAGTCTATCTCACCTCTTATATATATAAATAAGCTTTTGTTTGGGGAAAGATCCTCTTCTTTGAGGCTTATGGCCTTGAACATATTAAAAATACCAAGGTGGCTAAGTCTAGGGTTTTGTTTCAGGAACTGGCCACCCCTTCACAGAGTACATGATCCAGGAGCCCAATTTAAGTATCCTAATATAAAAGGCTAGGTATGAATCAATGGGGATATATTTTACTTGTCATGGAAAGGAACATTGGTCTATGAGCACACCCCAACCAAAAATAAGAGAGCAGATGATGTTCGTGCTTTATTACTGCCAGCAGTATTCCTGGATTGTCTGGTAGCTACTTTCTAGACGTGTCAACTTTGGCCTCTTTCACAGGGTAATTCAGTTATCTATCAAAACAGTTATGCAGAAGTGACAGGGTTATTTCTAAGAGCAATTTTCCAAAAGGGATGAAGGAAGGAGCCCAGATAATGGATTGTTTTGCCTGTCCTGGGGCTCAGATTTGCCTTTGCACTTGTCTCCAGCTACATCTGGTACATTCCTTGCAGGGGGGAGGGGAGGTGTTGTGGGGTTAAGATTTCAGCACTGGATTTTCTGGTGGGAAGAAAGGCAAGTGTGGTTTGCTATGCATTTTTTCAAATAGACATGTGGCCATGTTGCTACTACAAGGCTTGCCTCTCATCCTAGACTGTTTGCTGGACCCCTGGGAGATGACGCTCATCCCTAAGTCAATGCTGCTCCTATGGAAAGATCTAAAGGTCCTTTTGAGGGCCAAGGGGTGAGGCTATGGCACACTACAATCTCTCAGGCTGGGCAGGATTCTTTTAGTTCACTCTAGCTTAGGGAATCAATCAACAAGCATTTATTAAATACCTCTTATTGACCAAGCTCTATACTGGATTCTGGAGATAAAAAGATAAAAATGAATGTGATCCACCTTCAAGGATCTTAAATTCTACAGGGAAGGTAACCTGAGTTACTTCTTTGGTTGTTATTTGTCCTTTATTCTTGAAGAGCACTGTGACATCAGGAAGGTGATGCCAGAACATGCAAGTGAATTGGATTTAAGTGAGCAATGGCTGTGCAGAGTCACCAGCCTCACTTTCTCCTCCGTTGAGTGGTCAGATATTGATTAGGATGACTGGAAATGGCCCTGGGTGCAATGGGGGGGGGGGGGGGGGGGGCTTGGTCTTTTTAAGCTAAGGTCTTTAACAGGCCTCCATTTGACTGAGGCAACCCCCCATTCACTGGTTAAGGCTAGGTTAGAAATGAAGCAGAGAATGGCCTCTATTACATATTTTTAAAAAATCAGTCTAGGAGGGGAAGACTCTCAGAATTTCTGGCCAAAACAGAAACAATTGCTATTTACATTCACTCTGAGCCATCAGGGCCCATGATCAGGTAGTACTTGGCCTGTGACCTATTGCTGGCCAATTAATGAGAGCCAGAGTGATTTGGACTTAAGACATGGTCCTTAAGAAAAAAATTCTAGCTCCTAAACCCCAAGATATCTTTTAAGGGCACATTCTCTTGGGCAGAGCACCCACAGGTAAGGGTATGAAGGTCGTCATTCTTCTATTGTTATATAATAGATAGTCTTCCAGTGATGGCGTGTGGATGTGAATCATGGCATAGCATCCCTAGTGCTTGGAGAATTAAAGTTGAGGGTCACCCAAAAGGCAACAGAGAAGCAGATGGTGGGTGCAAGTAGGCAACAATATATTGCCAACTAAGAATTACAGAAGGGAAGTACAGCTAAGAGATGTCATTAGAGAGATATGAGCAGAAAAGAAGGCAGGCCAGTCAGGTGGTGAAAGCAGGGGAAATACTCATTGGTGGGTGGAGTGGGTAGAGAGCAAAAGAGAGGGCACTGTGCTAAGCACTTTACAAATATTATCTCATTTCACAATCAGCTGGCAGTCAAATGTTCCATTGGCACCCAGTGATGCAAAGAACTCTAGAGGAATGCTCAACACATCCCATAGACATCTTATGCAGGATTTTGGGAAGGATGTAGATTAGTGTTGAACATGATGAGAAAGCATGGACAACCTGTATCCCTTGAGGGAATTTATGCATCTGTAGGATACTAGATCCATTCAAGTTATGCTAAATAGGTTGGACAAGAATGTGAAGTTTGCAAAATTGACTTTGCTACATCTCTCCTTTCTCCCTTTTGTGCCCACCTTACCCCTTCTCATTCCCAGGATCTCAAAGCCTTTTTTTCTTTCTTATCCATCCAAACCTACTCTAACGAAGTAGTTCCATCTATCTGACTCTTCCTGATCCCACCTGGGATTTTCTTGGCAAAGATACTGGACTGGTTTGCCATTTTCTTCTCCAGGTCATTTTACAGAAGAGGAAACTGAGGCAAACACTTGTGAAGTGACTTGCACAGGGTCACACAGCTAGTAAGTGATTTGAACACAGGAAGATGAGTTTTCCTGACTTTAGGCCCAGCACTCTATCCACTGTGCCATCTGGTATTTATTCAAGTGAATGGAGCTCAATTTAATTTTATTCTGTTAGCTTCCATAGAGGAAGGCCATGGTCATAAATTAAATGTCTCCTAATGATACAGTAGAATGCCTGGCTTTGCTGTTAGAAGGCTTGCATTTAAATCCCCCTCTAATGCTTTGTGGCATCTCCAAGCCTCAGTCACCTCCTCTGTGAAAAGAGGAGCTGGAATAGAAAGTCTCCAAGATCCCTTCCAGGTTTAGCATTATGAATCCTATGAAATCCTGCCCATATGACTTTGGTCAAGTCAAGTAACCCTGTCTGCCTCAGTTTCCTCCTCTGTAAAATGAGCAGGAGAAGGAAATGGCAAACCTCTCCAGCTTCTCTGTCAAGAAAACCCCAAAGGGGTCATGGAGAGTCAGACACAACTGAAACATCTGAACGATACCTGATCCGAGTGGAAGAGGAGAGACGGGGTTTTATCATCTTTTCTCTGTGTTTGATTCCATCTGCAAGCTGTTCCAGCACCACCTTTTCAGGCTTATATTACTTCCTTCCTCCTAGTGCTCTTTGCTCCAACTAAACTGGACTCCCCTCTGTCCTTCAGATATGTGTCCTGTGTTCTCCTGCCCTTGTCCATCTATCATCCAATCCTTATGTCTGAGCTATCTTTCCCAATCTTGTTCCTTCTGAATTCTTCAGTCCTTTAAATGCCAGCTTGAATATCACTTCTTCCAAGAAGCCTTCCTTGCTTGAATCAGTAACGACCTTCCTCCAAGGAACCCCCTATCATTTTGTTTTGTACTTTAATGCATTTACTATGTCTTATCAGTCAACAAACATTTCTTAAGTGCTAATTATTTCCCAGGTGTTCAGGGAGGACTAGCGCCTCTGGTGTGAGGGCCACAGAGTCCTTTTCAGGACTGCTCCTCCACTTTTGGTGTCCACCTTCATCCAACTGCCCTGTGGCTCTAAGAAGCGGCCAGACACTGGTAAAACTGTCTCAGCAGATGGGCTAAACCTGGTTGAGGATAACAGAGGGGCTCACGCCCATCACTGGGTTAGGAGGCTGTCTATCACAAGCATGCGAAGACTTCCTCTGACACAGTGGGTAGATGAGGACAATTTGTCCCAATGGCCATGAAGGCAGCTAAAGCAGGTTCTGTGGGGTGCTTAGAATTTGGTCAGACATCAATGATGGCGAGATCATCTTGACTTGGTCTTGCCACTGGACTTCTGCGACTCTGGAAGAGAGAGTGAGGCTGACTTTGTGCAACTCTGCCTCACTCAAAATCTAGTTCATGCACAAATCAAGACATCACCCCATGATGTTATTGATCCTCTTTGAAAAGCGAAGGACAAACTACAACTGGCAATACAAAGACAAGAATGAAACAGCTATTCTCAAAGAGCATATTGCTGTTTTTATTTTCTGCTTTGCCTATCAGAGTTTAAGCTCCTTGAGGTGCAGGGGACCCCGACTTTGTATTTCCTAGCACAGTGCTCGCTATACCGAAAGTCCTTAATAAATGTCTTCTACATTGAAATAAGTTATTTCCCAGTGGCTACCTCACTGAGCTTGACTGGCCCGTTTCAGGAGGAGCACTCCTTTCTGCTGGTTTCCAGCTGGGAACATTTCAGGTGCCACTCATGCCAAGGTTTTCCCCAGTTGTCCAGTAATCCCTCTGTAGAGACTACACCTCCAGCTCCAGATAATGGGAGGATAAAATAGGGATTCGATATTCCTGCTGAAATCCGCAAAAGTTGAGGGTGATGCTTTCAGTGCCTCAAACACTGAGTCATTTTAACTGTTTAGGACTTCAGTTTCCTCATTTTCCAATGATGAGATTAGATCTCTAAAGCACCTTCCAGCTCTCACTCTATGAGCTAAGAAGGTTCTCTAAGAACTCACTCTAAGAAGCTAAGAAGGAGAGAAAGGAGCCTCAGGAGTGGAGTGTTTGTGTGGTGGGGTGTGTGCTGTTGGTAGGGAATAAGCTGGGAAGCCTTTTTACCTTTATGGGTCTCTTAAGAAATGGGCAAGGAAACAATTTGAAATGGATAATAACTTGGAATTCTAATAAGAGCTACAGGTGAAAAAATGACATGAGAATAAAGAAGAATAAAATGAGAATGAGAGTCCAAATGATAGATTTTTCTCAAAAATATCAACAAGTACTAATTATTACTAATGTGTGCCTGGTCTTGTGCTAGATGCTATGGGGATTACAAATAACAAAACTACCTCACGTTTCCTAACATTTTCAGATTTTCCAAGCACTCTGAATATACCAATGCTGTGAAGATTATTCCTATCTTGTGAATGGGAAGATTCAGACTCAGAGAGGACAAATTACTTTCCCATGGACACACAGTTTATAACTTGGAGTCCTGATTCAAGCTGTGGTCTTCTGGTGACTAGTCTAGCCCTCTATCCATCATCCAATTTTTCTTCTTTTAAAAAATATAGAATTTTATTAATAATTTTTCTGAAGAAAGAAAAAAGTTAAGTAAAACTAATGAACATAACAAAAAATTCTGATTTTGTATGCAGTGTTCCGGTTGGGTTGAACCTCACTTCTACAGATGATCAGGGGTTACTGTCCTTTCCTATCTCTTCTTTGAGGCCTAGCTTGTTATTATAATTTCGCCGCATTTGGTTAGGAGGAAACTAGGTAGTGCAGTAGAGCGAGCCCTGGGCCTGAAGTCAAGAAGACCTGAGTTCAAATCTAGCCTCAGACATTTACTAACTGTGTGACTCTAGTCAACTTACTTAACCTCTGTTTGCCTTAGTTTCCTCATCTGTAAAATGGGGATAATAATAGCACTTCTCTCCCAGCATTATTGTGAGGATCAAATGAGATAATGTATGTCAATATCTGACACATAGTGTTATTAAGTTGTTTATATCTTGTCTGACCCCATCTGGGGTTTTCTTGGCAAAGATACTGGAGTGGTTTGCCATTTCCTTCTCCAGATCATTTACAAATGAAGAAACTGAGGCAAACAGGGTTAAGCCATTTGCCTAAGACCACACAGCTAATAAGGCTAGATTTGAACTGAGGGAGATGAGTCTTTCTGATTCCAGGCCAGGCACTCTATCTACGGCACCACCTAGCTCCTCCAGTACAGTAAACAGTAAAAACAAAAACTAGGATTATTATTGGTGTTGTTTTCCTTTTTTTTTTTTACTTTCCTTTTCCGTTGTCATGGTCATTGTTTGCATCGTTTTCTGGGTTTGGCTTATTTCATCTGGCATTAGCTCCTATTAGTCTTTCTATGCATTTCTTTACCATTTGTAACACAGTCATATTCCATGGCATTTATATGCCCCAACTCTTCTGCAAAATAAATGGGCATCTATTTTGTTCTGAGTTCTTGGTTACCACTGATAATACCTTTCTAAATATTTTGTTGTATACAGGCGGGGGGGCTCTTCTTTTACTCTAAACCTCTTTGGGGACTTATGCTGTCCTACTTTTTTGTACAGAGGAGCAGAATGTCAAACTACTTTCCTCAGGGAACTTATGCTCAGTAGGGGAAAGAAGACTTACAGGAAAAAAAAATACAAACATAAGAACCTTTGAAAATAACAAAGAGAGCTCAGATTCAGATTAAATGCTGCACAGATATTATCTCAGTGTATCCCAGCACCAACCCTAAGAAGTAAGTGATTGAAACAGAAATAAGCTCATTTTCCAGGTGGGAAGACTGAGGTTGAGGTTCAGAGAAGTTAAGGAATTTGCCCAAGGTCACACAGAAAATAAACCACAGAACCATTGTACCCATGTCTTCTGGTTCAACATCAGCAGTTTCTGAACTCCCAAATGCACTGAAGGAGTAGAAAGAGCATTATTTGGGAGTTCAGAAAGCTGAGTTCTAAAATGCTAAAAATTGTTTTAACCTCTAATTAGGGAAAAAGTAAAGTTTTTTTTTAAAGGAAGTTCTAGTTTTGACTCTATACAGGGTGTCCATAAAGTCTATGTGCAATTTAAAATAATTGTAAGTTTGTAACTATTTGTGATAGAATCTGTAAAAAGCAAAAGAAAGAAGAAACACTTAATTTTTTCTTATTCTTGTTCATTTTCAACATGTCTACCATCATTACTAATACAAAGGGTAATATGATTCTGTAGTTCGTGGCAAACATTTTCAAGCTGATTTTCAGTAATGCCAGCAATCACGTCAGTTATCCTAGCTGGCAGGTCTTCTTTAGATCGAGGTAATACGGCAATTATGACTGTTGACCTTGCCACTGATGTGGAATGTTGCTTCGTCGGAGAATATTAAATTACTCAAAAATGCATCATCGTTGCTAAGTTTTTCACTGAACTGGTGACAGAAAGTTAGTTGTGCACGATAATCCTCTTTTAACAACATTCGATGACCTTGAATTTTGTTCGCATTTTTAAAAGTTGAATTTCTAAAAATAAATATAAAATAAACAAAATTTCTAAAGACAAAAATAAATGAGATACATCAAGCTTTCTAATCCTTGGTACAGATTCCTTCTATCACATATAATTACAAAATTACAACTATTTTAAATTGCACACGGACTTTATGGACGCCTTGTATTAGCTTGTTCTGTGCCGTTGGGCACGAGTTAATCTCTCTGTGTCTCAGTTTCTACACCTGCAAAATGAAGGAGCTATAGTAGGTGATACTGCCCTTTTCCTCTCTGACCTTGTGTTCCAGGGTCCCTCTGGATCAGATGTTCTATGTTCTAAAAAGCTGTTCTAGTGTCGATACTCCATGATCCACCAGTTCTTGAGTGGCTTCTGTTCTCTGGTCCTATGGAAGCTTTGAGAGTGGATAACTCTAAGTCTTAGACAGGCAAGGCAGGTGATGGATTCCCAGACTGGAGTGGAAAGGAAGAAGTAGCTCAGCAGGGGTCAAAATAGGAAAACTGAATTGCTTCCCAGCTTCTAGTGAGTCAGAAGTTAATTCCCAGATCATCAGGCACACCCATATTGAAATGTGAGTATAAAAGGATGTCAGGAGGAAGCTAAAAACAGATAGCTTTTTATCATTGGTATTTTAAATTGACCCCTGACCCTTTACTAACATTAATAACTGAGAAAAGCTTATCTCCAGGTATGCTGGATTGTGGCAGCTTTGTTTTTTATTCCTTTATGTATTCATTCATTCATTAATCCTTTTATTCATTCAACTGAGTCAGCTAATCATTAGAGCCTGGGACCTGGAGCCAGGAAGACCTGGATTCAAATTCAACGTAACTAGCTTTGGAACCCTGGACTAGTCTTTAACCTCTCTGCCTGCCTCAGTTTCCACATCTGTAAAATGATAATAATAGAACCCACTGCCCAGGGTCATTGTGAGGATAAAATGAGATAGCATTTATGAAGTACTTTGCTAACCTTAAAGGGCTATATTAATGCTAACTATTATTATTATAAACAGTCAAATTACCTGTTATGTGTAGAACACTGTACTAGGCTTGGGGTGGGGCCAGGGGACAGCCAAATTCCAAATTTAGACATGATGGTCCCTAATAGAGCTCACAGTTTAGTAGGGAAGTAAATTGGCATAGCTACATAATAATGTACGATATTATGTGCTAAGTATGTTAGTTATTTTCAGATAATTGAAATGTCCAGCAGAGAAAGCAGATTCAGATGAACAATAGTAGTAATATTAAGGTGCTAAGGAGCCCATCATAAAAGGAACATTATTTCTCTCCCCCTGCCAGGTCACATGAAACTTCCTTGTCGCCTTGTTTTTCTATGGGTTTTGTTTTTGTTTTGGGGGAAGGTTTGATGGAGGAGTAGCTCCAGGAGGGCTAGCTTCTGTTTTTGCTTTCATTATGATGATACAATTGGCATAATTTATATTGGCAGTAGGAGGGGAGTAATTGGAGCAAATTAAAATTCTAGCTGGGTGGGGTCATGAGAGGTCACCTGTGAATGCTTCCTTTTGGAACACAAAAATTGGCCTGTTGGCTCTAACCCTCCACACTTTACCAACATGTCTTCCTGATGCTATGTGAGGCCTTTGCTAGTCACTCTCAATTGAGATGTGACAGCTTGTTGACCTTGTGCTCAGATTGTTGCTGCTTCTAATGACAATTAGTAACCATAATTTATAGTTATATAGCACTTAATGTGGATAGAAGCTTTTCGTGATCATATTCGCATCTGATTTTTACAACACTGCAATGAGTTAGAAAAGGTAGGAAGTATTATCTCTGTTTTATAAATGGAGCAAAAGAGGTTCACAGGATCATGCAGCATATCTCACTGATCCATCCACTCTTGGCTATAGTTTTACCACCAGCCCTACTGCTTGACTTATCTGGATCATGAGTTCCAGAAATGGGGACACTGGGGGACTTAAATCACTCATTTTTGGTAGCTTCACCCCAAGGTTGAACTGTCCTGATTCATGAGTAAATGCATACTCATATACTTGCCTATATTTAGCCAGCCCAACCAGACTCCATACTTTATACTCCAGCCATCCACCCTTGCTATCTGCCCTGCCACTGGTTTCACGTCTCCCTTTCCTTTTCTCTTCCCCTTCACTCCCAATCCTTCTACCTCTTGTTCTGGGAACCAGAATCAAAGCAGTATCACCAATGCCTTTGGAAAGACTGTTTCATTTGGTGAGTTATACCACTCACCAATCCAGCAGGGATCAAGTACCAGGACTGGAAGAGTGGAGCTTGAATCCAGATCCTCCTGAATCTGAGGCCAGCCCTCTATTCACTCTGCTGTGCCTCTCTGGGCCTCAGTCTTTGAGCATAAAAGAAACTGAACTTCGCCCAAGAGGCAGCATGTTGTGTGGTAGAGTGAAAAGACTTTGAGGTCTGGTCCTGCTATGTAACTGCTGTGGAACTGTGGGCAAGTAATAGAACTTCTTGGAACCTCTCTTTATATGTAAAATGCAGATCATAATTCTTGTACTCCATACCTCAGGGATGGACTAAGAACTAGAAGGGATCTTAGAAGCTATTGAGTTCAATCTCTTCATTTTGTAGATTAGCAAACAGAAGCAGACTGAGGATGAATGACTTGCCCAGGGTCATATAGTTAGCATGTGCCTGAGGCAGTATTTGAATTCAGGTTTTCTTAGGTCCAAGTCCAACATTCTATCTGATATTCCAGCTGCCAGTTACTTTATAAATTGTAAAGTTCTACAGAAATATGAGCTGCTAATATTTGGAGTTTAGCCCATAATTCCTAAGATGATGCTTTAATTTTGTTTTAGCTCAGCTTTATTTTGGAAGCAGAATAGCTGACATTTACAGCAGTTAGTCAACAAGCATTGATTAAATGCCTATGTGCCAGACACTGTGCTAAGTGCTGGGGATTCAAAGAAAGGCGAAAAAAAAAAAAACCAAACCCAAAAACCAAACCCCGCAAAACAGTCCTTGCTTCAAGGATTCTATGTTCTATTGGAGAACGTTAAAGGTAACTAAGTGTTTTATAAACGTTTAATGACATAATGATACTGTAAGGTAGATAATATAATTGGTATTCTCATTTTATAGAAGAAGTAATTCAGGTTCAAAGATTAAGTGGCTTGCTTATAATTACACAATTACACAGTAAGTATTGGAGGAAAGAGTTGGACCCTGACATTTCTTGCCCCCTCCAAGTCCAATGTTCTTTCCACATTGCTGCCTTTCTCCTAGAACCTAGCATGTAGTACCTAGCAGGGGTGGGGGTGGGGAGGGGGGAGGGTAAGAGGGGGAAGAGAAGAGAAAGAGAAGGGAGGGAGGAGGGAGAAGAGGAAGAGGAGGAAGGAAAAGAAAGGGGGGAGAGGGAGAAGAGGATGAGATTGAAATTTCATCATTATGTGGAATTCATAGGGTAGACAACTCCTGCCCACTGAGTAAACTGGCAGCTTGGCAACTCATCAATAAATTGTACTGGAAGAGAATTGCTTGGGACATTGGGAAAAAGGTGATTTGCTTGTAGTCAGTCTGCTCATATGTTTATATTGGATCTTAATAGGTCGTAGGCTCATAGATCAGGAGCTGGCAAAGAATCTCAGAGGCTCTATTCTAACTCCTTTGTTTTACAAAAGAGGAAACTGAGATCCAGTGGGATTAAATGGCTTGTCTAATATCCCAGGGGTAGTGAGAATCAGAAGTAGGATGTGGGCTAAGCTTTTATGACTCAAGAATCAGCTCTCTTTCTATTGTTACACACTGCCTCGAGACTTGAACCCAGATATTCCTGGCATGGTGAGCCTTCTATCTTCCCTCTGCCACATAGTAGGCATCTACTTTGTATTTAGATGGCAGTTAGCACGTTGAAAGGATAGAATTTTAAGCCACATGCATAAGGCACAATACATATCATTCTATCAACTTCGGCATATTAATTCCACCCATATGCAGAACAAAGAAGCTTTGTGCAGGGACAAGCTGGCATAGAGCTGTCCACATGCTGCCCTTCATCTACAGAATTTCTAATTAGTGAAATTTTCATACAACTCTTCTTCATGCCAAGACAGTGGTTAGCAGCATAGCCTCAGGGGAGATCAAGAAACATCTTAGCTGGGCATTTCAAGCTGTGATGATGAAGGGACTAATTCTGCTTTGAGAACTTCTAGAGAAGAGATGGATATTTTTGTAGGACAGGAGATGGTAGGAATAGCATGCCTGAGTTTTGGTACAGAGGACAGTTCCACCAATGTCTGCCCTTGCAGATTACTCTGTAGACACTCCCAGCCTTGGGGACTATCCACTTTTCTTTGTTCTCAACCTCTGGATTCTTCAATATCTGAACTTTAAATCTCTCCTCTTGAGCCTAGCACATTGTTTTGCACATAGGTGCTTAATCTTTAAGGAATTTCTGACTCAATGAATTGTCAGTGTCTATGCTTTCCCAAGGTTCATTCCTTGGGGGAGACATATTCTAGCAGAAGTATTGATGGTTTAAAACCAACTCTCTTTTCCCTGGTAGATAAATGGTCAAATGATATGATTGGACCAAAATCTAGACTATGAACGTATATAGGCTTCAAAGAGATGAAAGAGAGAAGGGGAATAAAA
>JAQQSZ010005403.1:0-13876 GCA_028646595.1 Phalanger gymnotis
TCTGCATCCTTTTTCACTGCCTGGTCATGTTCCCAGCCAACTAATTGACCTTTGAGCTTTTTGTCAGGGTATGACTGTTTGTAGAGTATAGAGTACTTTGTCCCAACCTTGAGAGGCTAAGCTGCTGTTTTCAGAGCTACTTCTACTCCACCATCACTGCATGCTCTGCCACAGCCATGTTCCTCTTCCCCTAAGACCTCCCAACCAGGACTGCGACCCAGATACAAGCAGGGCAAAGCAAGAGAACCCTGCTTCTGCACCGTCAAAGTGCTCCCTGTACTCCTGCTCTGATCTGCTGCTTGATTTCTTCCACCATGTGGTCCAGGGACTCAGGAAGCAGCTGATGTTGGAGCTCTGGAACCAGCTGCAGGAGCTTCCTGCTCCTGCTGCCGCCACTGCCAAGCCATCTCTGCTACCCCCAGGGCTGATCCAGCAGTTTTTCCACTAACCGCTCCATGGTCTTTGACATTTGTGGGTTGAGAAGTCTGATAACTGTGACAGCTGAGTGATTCAAGGCCCTAAGGCCTGCTCTAGCTAACTCCCAGTTTGGTCTGTCTTAGCTTGGTCCATAGTAGGCTGTGCTCCACTCCCAGCATGGTGCGATAGGCCCTTCCCAGCGACCATCCAGGCTGTCTTGGGCTGGAGACCTTCTTCCCTCCACTATCTCATGGGTTCCACAGCTCTAGAATTTGTTCAGAGCCATTTTTACAGGTGTTTTGAGAGATTTGGGGAGACCTTAAGGGAGTCCCTGCTTTCCAACCTCCATCTTGGCTCCACCCCTGTAGCCATTTTTCTACCCAGAAATCTCATCTTTTTCTCTCTAAGGCTAGCAACAAAGCCCTGTATTATAGAGGCATCCTGGGAAACAACATAGCATATGGCATTCCAAATCAGGTGAAGGGAAGATTTCTCTGGGACAGAGTCCCCTTTCTGATACTTCCTTTTACAGCTTGTCATTTTGCTTATTGCTTCTCTAGTGCATTTAAAATATTATGTCAGGAAAGCAATGTAGTCGATGGAGACATATGAGTGCCTAGTGACCCTTGTCCAGAGGCATATGACATTATTTTTCGTGCATACATAGACTACTATCAAAAACTCACCGTTAAATATTTGGGAATTTATTTGAATTCATTCATTCATGGGTAGCACATGCATTGGTCTAATTCTCCCAATCCTCACTCATACTGTCAGGTTTGGTCCCTAGAACGTGGCTACTATATCCTCTTATGTGTCTACACACAGCCCTGAGGGGTTGTGAAGTATCTTTCTAATGCTAAAGTTCATGAACCTGCTCAGAGGTGAACTTTTCATCATGATTATCATTAATACTTACATTTAAGGAGCCAAAGTTAATTTGCTTTTAGAAGGAGGTAATACGATAATTTAATAAGAGTAATAAGAATAAGAACCTTTTGTATACAATATCCTCCCCCAAATCTGTAATGCATTATCTTACCAGTATATGTAGAGTCCAAAGGAAAGTGGGCTCAATGTTAAAGACCACATGTAATAAAAGGGCACCTCCCAGGTCCTGGTTGCTAAAAGTCCTTTTCCCCCTCCTTCTTGGGGTTGCTTATGAACTTCTCCTTAGGCCTGCTGTAGCCATTCTGCTAGGCTCTTTGTTAATTCTTGAAGTGTCTTTCTTTGGTGTCTTTAGTTTATCTTTTTCTCCTTATGGAGAAAGGACTGCTGTCCTATGGATACTGTTAGACGCCCCTATTAGTATAAATTCTTCTGACCATCCAAAGTTCACAAGGTTCTCCTTTATTCTAGGGGGAGGAGAAGACTAAGGCTCCTACCAAATGATTTTCCCTCAGAGGCTTGGCTGGCATGTACCTGTCTCCTTTCCACTGCCAGATATTAGAATAATGCCTGAATGGGAGGTAGCTTGCAGGTTTTGTGCCGTTCCCTCAAACATTCTGAATTGAATTCCTTTTATACCTAGTTGACGTGCATTTATTTACTTGCCTTATTCAATGGAGAAGTCTAGGCCTTCTTCACATCTAATTCATGCCTCTTATTGGTTGATTAAATCAAGACATGTTGTCACCTGAAAAAGATGTCAGGGCATAGCATCTTGTCAGTGAGGTGAGATGATTGATGGACTCAATCCATCTCCACTCTTACATATCCATCCACTCCCCAGTCATCCAGTGCCAAGCAGTAGAAGAACTTAACTTGTTGATTGATCATTGTATTATTCTGAAGCAACGTGGATACAAAGAAAAAAGCATTCTTGATCTCTAGGAGTTTACATTATACAGGAGGAAGATAGCATGCAATCTAATTTCAGGAGGGAGAAAGCACTAACAGCTGGGGAGTATCAGAAAGAGTTCCTAAAGGATGCTGTCTCAACTAAGCTGTCTCAACTAAGCTTAGAAGCAAAATAAGTAAGGAATACATTCCAGGAAGAAAGAATGGGTCTTGAGGATGTATGGAGGTAGAAGCTGGATCTCCAAGTTTGGGAAATAGTCCATAGTCCAGTTTGGCTGGAAGGTATAGCTGGTGAGGGGGAAAAATGTAAAATATGTCTGGAAATGCATAATGCAGACAGATCTTCATGGAGACTTAGCTTGTGGCTCCTGGTTCAGAGATTGTCCCATGACACTAATGAAGGTACATTATCATCTGCCTAGTCATTGCATCTTAGCAATCTCTGGACCTTTCCATCTGACTTGCATCTGAAACCTATCTGTGTTGTTTCTCCATATTAGAATCTGTGCTCCTTGAGGGCAAAGATTATTTTACACTTCTTTTTGTAGCTCTAATGCTTTGTACATAGCAAGTGCTTAATAAATGATTTTTCATTCATTCACTTATTCATTCCTTTTTACATTTTACTAGAAGCAGACAGAAAGTCACTGTAATGTTGTACTGTAAATGTAAATGTAAAACTATAAATGTTTCAGCCTGGAAATTCCATGGGCAGACCTCTTTTTTAGGACAAGTATTTAGTGGATGTATGGAGAGTGGATTAGAGAGGAGGGTGATCAGAAAACCAGGGGGCATTATTTAGGTGGCTATTACAGTAGTCTAGGTGAGACATAATAAATGCTTGAACTTGAGTCTTGGCCATGCAGGTGAAAGATGGAGACAGTATGAAATATGGAGACAAATTCAAGTAGACTTGGCAGCTGATTGGATACAGAAGGTGAAGGAGAGGGAAGAGTTTAGGATAGCTCTGAGATGACAAATCTGGGGGAACAGGAGGATGGTAGCACCTTCAATGGAAACAGGGGTTTTAGGAGACAGGGTATATTTTGGGAGAAGATGATGGCTTATGCTTTGGACATATTGAGTCCAATGTGTTAGTCTTTACTATGCAACCTGTGTTCAACCCTATGTTGCACACTTAATATAACATATACAGAGAAAGCATGGATATAGAAGAAAGAACATTGGATTTGGAGTCAGGTGACCTGGATTTGACTCACAGTTCTGCCACTTATCAGCTGTATGACATTGGGTAGGTCACTTCACTTCTCTGTGACCCATTTTCCCCCACTTGTATTTCAAGAGATCCATTTTTCACTGGTATGGGTGATTTCACTTACTGGGGCAAATAGGACCCATTCATGCAATCCTGCAAATAGGAATAATGATGGTGGTAGAGCAAACAGGCAATAGAAGAGACAGAAAGATGAGAGGGAGAGGACAGTGAGTTCAGAATGTTTTTGCCAGTACTCCTCTAAGAATTTTGCTGATTAGGGTGTTAGAAGGGGCCTGGATGAGTACAGGAGATTAAAAGAAGTGCTGGAAGCTAGATTCATGCTTTGGGTAAGGGTCGGACTTAATGACCTCTGAGGTTCCTTGCAACTCCACGGCTCTATGAATAATTTAGAAGAAAATGTTTCCTTCAAATTCTTGCTCCAAAGTATTTGCTCTATAAGAAAATGGTATTTTTACGTCATTTATTTTCCAGTGCACTTTCCATCATACTACACTGTCTCGCGCCTGTTCAATTGTACACTGCTACAACTGGTTGATTTGCATCATGCAAATCCATGAAAAATGACTTATTAGTAATATAAAACAAGAATTTTTTTTGAACAATAACTTTGAAGATACATACCCATAATGATTCCTCCAAACAGGATAGGCTTGGACTAAAAATCACATATCCTGGAGTGTGTTGACCTTAGCTGACATGAGGTCATACAGCCTTCCATTTCCAAACTATAAACAAGAAGGTAAAATCACCGTCGGTGAAGGGGTAAGGAGAGAAATCAGGATATGGTCAGGCCAGTGGCCTAGCAAAGGTAAGAGAGAAATGATGATGTTAGGCTGCTCTAGAGGACCTGGAATCTTGAGTCTTCTTCCTTTCCTCGTAAGAAAAAAGAGGAAGGAAGTGCTTATACATATGTATTTCTCTTGAATTCTAGTTTAGGAAGGAAGAAAAATACAATTACCATGCCTCTTTCTAGAGCTTTTATATCCTATTGCATGAAATTTGAAGGAAATTCAAGGTTTCCATTTTTCTTTAGTTTTAAAAGTGTTTTAGTTTTAAAAGCTTTCATTTCATTTCCCAGATATCATCCAATTTTTGTTTATTTCAAGTGAAATTCCTTTTCCGTCTATGTAATTTTGCTTAGGCTGCACCCCATCCCTATTGTTCTTTTCTGGAATGTATTCCTTCCTAATATCCACCTCCTGGAATGTCATAGCCTCCTTCTAATACTCAACTCAGGTGACATTGTCTAAGGTCTTTCCTGATCCTCCTACAAGTATCAAATTATTTTGTATCTGCTTAGTGTTTTTACTTATCTCTTTATAGAGGATCACAAAATCAAAGATTTATTTGTGGAAGTCACCTTAGTCATCATGTAGTCTAAGGACCTCATAATATAGGTGAAAAACTGAAGCTCAGAAAGGTTTTGTGAATTACCCAAGGCCCCTGAGCTTGGTAGGTGGTAGATGTAGAATTTTAACCCAAATCTTCTGGCCCAAAATCCACTGTTCCCCTTCCTTCATACCACAATGCTATAACATCATATTCCCTTAATAGGATAGAAACTCCTTGAGGGCATGGACTGCTTCATATTGGCTTCATATCTCTAGTGCCTAGCATAGTACCTCACATGTAGCAGACAAAAAATAAGTTAATTTATTATAAAAAGGCAAACTTTAATAGTAAAAATTTTATTCCTACTGGTACCTTATTGAAATATAATAGTTCACATTTTTTATGCAAGAGTTTTCAGCTAGTTATCCAAAAAAATCAAAGTAATCAAGATCGACACCATAATGGAGCTTGAGCTGATATTTTAACAGGCCATGGTAACCAAAGTGATCTGTCAATGTAAATGTATTAGATATTTCCATCAGCATAATTGGGTTACTTTGGGGAAAAAAGAAAATCGAAGTGAACTTTCTGCAATGGAACATTATTGTACTAAAAGGGGGATAGAGAAAATATAGTGGTGTTATGGAACAAGCATCGGCCTGACATTTGGGTCAGCCTGAGTTGAGTGCTAGGTTGCAGTGTTACCACAGACAAGTCAATTCACTTTTATGGCCTCAGATTCATCACCCACAAAATGATACAACTGGATTGGATAACTTCAAAGATCCCCTTTGGCTCTAGAAATTACTAGGTTTTATGATTAATTCTCTATCTCAAGTAATTCAATATAAATTAAAGAAATGACTACCTTGGGCTACTCTGGGCATGGGCTAGGGGTTACAGATATGAAGATGAAAACAGAAATATTCTCTGACCTCAAGGAGCTTATATTTTGCTATATGTTTTCTCTTTCATCTCCTTTGAAGCATCAAAAATCTGTTGCCTTTTTATGTTTGTAACACATCCTTCAGTGATAAAGCAAAACAAGCAAAAACAAATTAAGAAAAAAAAACTTTTACATGTATGAAAATGTTACTTGAGATAGAGGGAATTAATTACAAAACTCAGTAATTTCTAGAGCTATGGGGATTTCTACGTTAGTTATTGTGTATGTATTTCATCCTTCCTGACAATACTAACAACAACGATGATGATGATGATGATAGCTTGCATGGCATTTATATACTTCTCTGCAGCTTGACATATGTTATTTGATTTGCTCCTTACAATAACCCTGTAAAATAGGTTCTACTCCCCCCATTTTACATAAAAGGAAACTGAGGCTGAGAGGTTACCACTTTCCCCAGGATTATACAGCTTGTAAGTGACTGAGGCAGGACCCAAAGCTCCATCTTCCCAATTGCAAGTCTAGCACTCTCATCAGGGAGCCTCTCTCTGCTCCTGGAGGACAGGAACTACTCAATTCCTACTACATGCTGTATAGGTGCTTAATAAAGGATTAGCTAAAGCTGAATTGGATTGAAGGGATAGTATGATATGGTGGAAAGAATATTGAATTTAGATTCATAGTACTAGTGCTTAAATTCTGCCTCTGTGACTTATTACTCATTATACCACAGGCAAATCAGTCCCTTCTTTGGATCTTGATTTCCTTATGTAAAAATGAAGAGTTTGGACTAAGTGATTTCTATGCTCCTTCTAGCTTCAATTCTTATGATGCTGTGAATTGAGCATAAGTGGATCCTTCAAAGTGGGACAAATGAGAAGAAGAATGTAGATATTTGGCCAAGCACTGAATTGGCTCTTTGGAGTCTGTATAATTCCATGATGCATAAGGGAATGGAATGGAATAGCATATATTAAATATTGACTATATCCTAGGTACTGTGCTAAGCACTAAAGAAACAAATACAAGCAAGCAGAACAGACTCTGCCCTCAGGAAACTTACATTCTAATGGAGGACCCAACATGGAAATAACTAGGTACCCCCCAATACACAGAGCAGATAGAAGGTGATGTCAGAGAAGAAGGCTGTAGCCTCTGAGGGTATCAGAAAAGGCTTCCTGTTTAATCTGGTATTTGAACTCAGCCTTGAAGGAAGCCAGGCAAGTCAGGAAGTGGAAGTGAGGAGGAAGAACATTCCAGGCATGACAGCTAGTGCAAGGCATAAATATGGGAGGTGGAATGTCCTGTTTGAGGAACAGGAAATAGGCCAGTGTAGTTGGACTACAGGGAGTGTATAGGAGAGCCAAATATAAGAAGATTAGAAGAATAGGAGAGGGACATGTTACAAAGAGTTTAAAATACCAGTGGGTTTTATATTTGATCTTTGGAGGAATAGTTTTCAACTGGAGGTCATTGATCAGGAGTGTTACATAGAAAGAACTACACATAAGAAAAATGGCTTTGGCAGCCAAGTGCAAGATGGACAGATGAAGAAGAGACGTGAGGCAAGGAAACAAGTCAGAAGGCTGTTGCAATAGATGAGGTGAGAGGTAATGAGGGCCTGCCCTAAGGTTGGGCCTGTAAATGTGTAAGGGGAAGTATACAAGAGACACTGAGAAGGTAGAAACAAGATTTGGCAATGGATTGGATAAGCGAGGAGAGTGAGAATGAAGCATCAAAGATGACATGAGTTTTCAAGACTGGGTGACGTGAATGATGGTGGTGTCTTTGAGGGTAGGACTTTGGAAAGATAATAAGGGTCAGCTAGGTGGCCTGGTTAGAGCACCAGCCCTGGAGTCAGGAGGACCTGAGTTCAAATGTGGCCTCAGACACTTGACACACTTACTAGCTGTGTGACCTTGGGCAAGTCATTTAACCCCAATTGCCCTGCTTTCCCCTCTCAGAAAGAGATAATGAATTCTATTTTGGACATTTTGAGAAGAAGAAATCAAAAGATAGAAACTTAGGAAAGAATTTTGAGGGGAAAGACTAAGGATAGATACATATTGTTTAAGAATCAGCTGCAGAGGAATGGTATTTGAACTCATGGAGCTTATGGTATCACCAGGTAAGATAGTTTAGAAGTAGAAAAGGGCCCAAGAAAGAGGCCATGGTTAGTCATAGCAAGATGTAGATAAAGAATCAGAAAAAAAAAGACTGAAATGGAATGTTTTGACAGTCAAGGGGAGAACCAGGAGAGAACAGTGTCACAGAAACCCAGAAAGAAGACAGTATCTAAGAGAAGAGGGTAATGAATAGTCCAATGTTGTGGAAAGGAAAAGAGAGATGAGGATTGAGAAAAGACCATTAGATCTGGCAATAATGTTTACTACTGTGGATTTTATAGTTTTTATTAGACTTGAAGTGGGGTAGAAAAGCAGGAATGGAAGGAGGTGACAGACGTATGGCAATATGACATAAAGATGATAGGGGTGTAGTGAAGTGGGTGTGAGTCCAGGCTACATACATATGACTTGTAATACCAGTTTAGAGACTGAGGCTAGAACTCAGGATCATGACACCATGAAGGGTATGTTTAAGGGAGTGAGTTTCAAAGAATGATCATGCCAAGAGGAAGAGAATAAGGGAACTTCAGGAGAGATTGCCTGGGAAGGAGCATTGGTCAAAAAAGTACAGAACTTAGAAATGAGATCTATATTATTCTGCACTAACAGGCTGACAAATCAATAAGGAAAGTATCCAAAGGGCAAAATTCTAACTTTGGAATTGTGAGGACTTCTAGCAATCAGTATTTATTGAGCACATCCTGTATATCCAGGCTTGTCCTCAAGAACCGCCGAGATTACATAGTGAAGACAAGATTTGGTTTCCTGCCAATGAGGAATTTGAAACAGAAGAAGGGAGGTTTGAATAAATCAGTAAAGAAACATTTAATAAGAATGCTTTATCTATTACAAAGAAATCTTAGGGTTAGGGTCTAGATATATAATGATATCTGGTAAGTGCCAAATTAAATCCACATGAGTGGATTTCATGAGTGGGTAGTTCATTGGAGCAAGGATAAGGTGAGATTTGGATTCCTTAAAGGATGGTCAAATTCTGATTGGCTTTGAGGTTTGAGCACTCCAGGAGAGAGGAACAGTCTAAGCCTAAAATTAAACTGAGGGATTTTAGACTTCATAGGATCATAGAATTGGAGTTGGAATAAACCCCAGACATTAACTGATCCTGTCCCTTTATTTTACAGATGAGAAAAGTGAGGATGAGAGAGTTAAGTGACTTGTCCAAGGTCACCCAGGTAATAAATATCAGAGGTAGAATTTTAACTACCCTGACTCTAGAGGCTTGTCTTGCATCTCTAATTTAATATAAACCCCTTCATTTTATAGATGAGGAAAATCAGACTTATAGAGGTTAAGTGAATTCTCTAAGGTCAAACTGTTACTAAGAAGCAGAGCCAAGATTTGAACCTAGTTCTTCTAACTACAAATCCATGACTTATTTCACTCCACCGCACTAAGCAAAGGATACATTTAAAACAGACTCAGTTGTCCTCCTTTTCTTCTTCATAAATCATATGACATTTCCCATCTTGTTGTATTCTCATTGTGTATATTTTATCTTCACTTTCCCAGCATTGGGCTTTATTAGATTTGTAAATAGGGTTATGGATTGCATCACTGACTTAATGATCATTGATGGCAGCAGCTTCTCAGCATGGCAACGAGGCTCAGACCAAAACATCTACTTCTGTTTCAGGACAGGCCTGAACCAAGTGACTTCTGCCTCCCAAAGAAAGGTGTACTCCACAGAGACAGTGTTTTCTGTCCTGCACAATGCAGAAAACTCACTGGAGAGAACTTTAAAGTGTTTCTGTATTGCTAGTTTTATAAATACAGATTTTTAGGGCCCATTCCCCATTGGAATCTTAAAAGTAGTAGTGAGATTTGGTTACCACTCAACTGTATCTTGTTTGGTCCTCCCTTTCTTTGTATCTTTTACTAACCAACCTTTGTTTATGAAGATAAAAAAAGTCTGGCCTGGGGTTTGTGATTAAAAGGATGTCACATGGGTCCATGTTCCAAAGAGGGTAGGCCAATGGAGACTGGAAGTCCGCTTTAGTGGATTACAGATGGAATAGCTGTTTGAATGCATTTCTTAGGGGGCAGGAAAGAGGGAACATTTTTCCACAAAAAACATAGTTAATTAAATGTTTATTGCAGTAAGCGGTCCCACTCCAATGACTCTCTCAATTTCAATAGTATCCTGTATCTTCCCGTATTTTCTCCAAGAAAGGACTTTACTGCCAAATGTGTGTGTGTGTGTGTGTGTGTGTGTGTGTGTGTGTGTGTGTGTGTGTGTGTGTATCTTGGGACCGTTTAGAGAGGCACTGGGCTTATCCCAACTTTGCATGTTCTCTCCCCACAAAACACCCTACGATATAAATAGCTAAAAATCTCATTTGGGAGCCTAAGCCTCCAAACATTTGCAGATGTTTGTTACTTCAATAAACATTTTCCCAACCCAACAGTTCTCTATCAGTCATGGAAGAAAGCAGGCCTTTATTTTGGAAGCCAGTTAGAAGAGTCAATGGGAACCTTGAGAAACCCCTCAGGCAACTGCTGTCAATGGTCGTTTGGTTGAAGGAAATGGCTGTTGATGATGATGATGATGATGATGATGATGATACTGTAGCACAAATCTTGGCTTAACCGGTTAATTTCTTAGGGAATTCAATTCTCAGCTGTCATTACTTCACTTTCCTTTCTCCTGATACTTTCTGTTTATGTAGTCTTTGCTTTTTCAAATCTGTATCTCATGCTCCTAAGCTGCTTTCTTAAGCACACATGTTTACACTACTGGGAAGAGGAGAGAAAAAATCAAAATAAATTCTGAGTGATGGATACCCCCATTTGGAAACCTAATCAACCAAAAGAATCACATGATTATTGTATATTCCAAGAATCCAAGATAATAATATGTGAATACTGGAAAAAATACAGGAAATACATATATGCAAGGGCATATGACACATGGGACAAGCTTGGCATTGTGATAAGATGATATTACTTTGGGAGCCACTTCTATTTGTGTACATAATTTAAGATGCCCCTACATAGAGGTAACATGATGTTGTGCAAAAACCAGTGGTTTTAGAGTCAGAGGTCCTCTGTTCAAATCCTACATCAGCTACTTTTGTGTATTCTATTGTGAGTAGTTATTTAACATCTTTTGGCCTTCTCATCTATATCTCATCTATATCCTATATATAGGATATATATCTCACCTATATCCTCATCTATAAAGTGAAGACTAGATGATCTCTGAGGATCCATCCAGTTTATATGACTACAAGGGGTCCCTAAAGTCTGGACACATAGGAAATCTCATTAACATCTCATTAACTGTTTCACTGAAGACTCTGTGTTGTTCAGTGACTTCTTTTTCTGGGGTATGCTAAAGGAGAAGGTGTACTCAATGAAAATCACAGATGCAACACACTTGATTGAATGCATAAAGAGTGAACATGGAGTTACTGCATTGAGTTCACATGAATCACATGAATCTTAAAAAGTGCATCAACCTTTGCATCACAAATGATGGAAATCATATTGAAGATATTATTTGTTAATATTCCAATTAAATAAAATGTTGAAAATTTCATTCATTCCATTTCTTGAAAAATATGCATTTTTGTCTATGTGTCCAGAGTTTAGCAACAACTAGTAGATAACATTTTAATGTCATCTTGCCTGCTATTGGAATTATTCCAAGAGCTTTTTTTTTTAAAGTACAGAAGGTAAGTTTTCACCCCTACTATTTTATCCAGTTACAAAAAGAAAACCAACACCAACCCCTCCCCCCAAAAATCATTTTGTCTGCCTGCAAGACAGTCCCTAGAGAATTAAATATGAAATTGTATATGTGTATATAGAGGGTGGACTGGCCACACAGATTCTGTTTGTTGCCAATCCATGTGGATGTTTAAGGTAGCTCCTGGGTGTGCTCCCAAGACTGTGATTTTATTGACCAGTCTCTTGTTACATTAAAAAAAAATGAGTAGGATAATTATTTGTCCCAGAACTATTTCTATATGAACTTCATCTAAAAAAGATGACAATCATATAGATAACAACAAAACCATTGACCAATAGAAAATTAATAACAATATTTTAATAGAAGTTGCCATACTGAATAATCTTGAATTATATGGAAGAGACAATTTTCATAATCTATCGTGTTACAGGAAGAAACAAACAAACAAAAAACATATGATGGCAGGAAGAAATTCATAAGAATCCCATCATCCTGTCTGCTCATGAGATTGTCCCAAAGAGAGTTTCAGATGGTGAGCTTACATCTACTTCTTTTATTCAATTATTAGCAGCCATCTTTTTATTCACTTAAAGTATTCTACTGAACATTAGACATGAAGGTCCAAATAGTGGGGTAGTCACCTCTCCCATGACAATTTCTATCAGAATTATATCAAATATAAGATAAGAATTAGAATAAAGGCAACAGCAATAATACTAATGTAATAATGTTCTACCAATTCGAATCCATATTCTTGTTAAACTTACCTTTTGTGAAAGAATACTGACATCCTGAGATACTGTTATTTTTTTAAAATCACTTAGGCAAGATGGAGAGCCTGACAGAAAGCTAATCTAACTTAAAAGAAATGGCCTTCAAATCTGTCAAGATATCGAGAATAGCTTTCGAACATAGTGAAGATGGTTCACTGATTGACTTGAAGAGAACTGTTACTGCTTTGTTCCTGCTTCTGGGAATTATCTCTTTTGTTTTCCTTTGGTGCCTAGGGCTTGTAAACCATCCTGGAATCTTGCAAAGAAGTAGGTTTCCTAGAAACATGAGCTTGACACACACTAGGCAGTATTTCTCATTGGAATAGAATACCTGCTCTATGGTAACTGAACAGGCTGCTCATAGGTAACCCTTGGCAAAATTTAAGTGAGGAAAAATCTTCTGCACTTCCAGATTTTTCATTTCTATTTTTTCCCCATCTGGATGTTACTTCATCCCACCCAGTGTCAGGAAAACAGTATTCCCTATGTGGTATGATGAGGGTAGGGTACGGTGGGATCATCACTTCCCCCATTTTGGATACTAAGAAGTGCCTAAGATCTCATTATCTTCTTTTGGCTGTTTCTTCGCGTTGAACTTGTAATTCACTAAAACATTCAGATGAACTGATATCTAGCCATACTTCCCCCAACTTGGTATTATTTTTGAAAGTTTTATTGATGCCTTTTGCTTTTATATCACATTAATTTATGAAAATATTCCTTTTTTCTCTCCTCTCCAATAAGCTTTCACTTATGACAAAGGTGAAAAAATAAAAAGTTCAGCAAAATCAAGTGGCCCAGTGACCACGTCGAGCAGGATGTGCAGGATTTTACATCCATAAGTCCACAATCCCCCCAACTCTTCGAATAAAGTGACAAAATACCTTTTTTTCTTTTTTAATAGTATTTTTCTCCTTTTTAAAATAGTATTTTCTCCTTTCACCTTTTCCCTCCCCACTAATATTTTGCTTCTGTCTACCACCTACCCCAATCTGCTTTCCCCTCTGTCAGCCTCCCCCTCTACTTAATTTATTCCTCTCCTACTTCCCTGTGGGGAAAGATATATTTCTATATTCAACTGAATACACACACACACACACACACACACACACATACATATATATGTGTGTGTGTATATGTATTATGCTCTCCATGAGCCACTACTAATGAAAGCTAGATTCAAGTGATGCCCATCGTCCATCCTCGCATCTTCCCCTCAACTGTAACAGAGGTCTTTTGTGCCTCTTCATGTAAAATAATTTACTCCATTGTACCTCTCCTTTCCTTCTGCACTCAGTGTACTTCTCTTTCTGCTCCCTTAATTATCTTTATGTCATTCAATCAAATTCCCCTCATATCTGTACCCTCTGTCTATGAGTCTGTGATGACTAACTTTGACAGACTTTGCTCTTCTCAGCAATACAAGGTTCAAAGACAACTTCAAAGGACTCATGATGGAAAGAGCTATTTACATCCAGAGAAAGAACTATGGAGTCTGAATGCAGATTGACGCACACGGTTTGCTCTCCTTTATTTCTCTTGTTTTTTTGTTTTGTTTTGTTTTTGTTTTTT
>JAQQSZ010005404.1:0-13876 GCA_028646595.1 Phalanger gymnotis
CCACACCCACACAGGTTTCACACCTGACAGGGCCCTGGGCCTGGGGCTTAGCACTTAACAGCTGAAAGTACTTCCACTCAAAAGAAACAAAAGCCATGCTAATGAGACAATTTTGCTTAACAACACAGCAACTCTCAGTATACCAGCTTTGCTGTCCTATTTAAGAACTGCATAGAACTTATTTTTTTTCTTTTAAAAAGTTGAAATTCTGTAAACAAGAATGATGGTTCTATTATTTCTTTTCCTTTAAAACAACAAAAAAAAGTCAATATTAGAAGTGTGCATGAGTTTGAAATGGCATGTTTAGCTTGTATTCTCTTTACATTTGTAGGAAATTGTTTCCCCTCCCCCTAAGCCATATAAATACTTTATTTTTACCGTCCTAATAAACAGTTAGAATGGCTACTAGTAATACTGTTAATGTGTTCATGAAAGAAAAGGCATGGATTCTTGGACTTCCTTTATTTGCAGCAAAAAGCCAAAGATTTTAGTTAATAGTTTCTTAATTATATTTATTTTTTAATTGTAGAAGCTCAAAAAAGATATTGATGCATATAGTTTCTGATTCACAAGGCAGCAACTGACATTCTTTTATTTTAGAAGACTATGACAACAAAGAGTATGTGTTCATGAATTGAGTTGTACAACATATGGATGTCCATTCCTAAATCTGAGCTGTTCTCTCTAAAGTTAACGTAGACTGATTAATTTCCAAATCTTATGACGTTTCCTCAGTCTTCATCCTTAGTGACCATTCTGCCCCACTGGACCCATTAACTAGCATTAGGGTTGTGGGGAGCATCATTTTCCCTCTGCTTTTTCCCTTCACTAGATCTCCCAGGCTGGGTCTACCTTGAATCCATGCAGGACTGGGGGGAGGTGGGAAGATCCACCACTAGCATATACACTTCTCTTTGTCTTCTGCTCACTGCTTCCCCCAACCCTGTACCTCAACTGCTCACAAGGCTTTAATGAAACTAAAGTTACCAACTCCTACTTCTTCTAGTGAGTTAGAGGAACACCAGACTTTAATATTTGCCTTACCACTATAATCCAAGTTCCTCCTGTACTTATTGTCTACCCTGACTCTATATCCTCCATATCGCCAGCACTGTCATATGATCTACTGGTGTAACCTAAGGAGCCCTAGGCTTTGCCAGCCATTCAGATTCTGCAGCCTTAGGATTTACAGGCCTTTCCACCATGTCTACTGCTGAATCTTCTTTTATCTATAGTTTTTCCCAATTAGAATATGAACTATTTGAGAGCAGGTACTGTCTTGCTGTTTCTGTCTCTCTAGCTACACTTAGGAGAATGCTTGGCACATGCTTTTTCATTCATTCTTTGACCATCTTCTCTTTATATATGAAGATGACTGTCTTCTTTTTTATAAGTTTATATGACACCTCTCTCTTGATTCTCTTCCTATCCATCTGACCACTCTCTCCGTCTTTACTGTTAATAATATAAATCTTGCCCCTCCCTGCTAACAGTGGGTGATCCAAAGACTGTCCTGGATCTTCTCTCTCTACATGCTTATTTGGTGGTCTCTTTAACTACCATTGGCTTACATACCATTGCTTGGAAATTTATTTTTTAATTAACTAAAATGAATTTTCTTTCCCCCACCTCCACTTCCTAACTGAAAGAACAAAAATATTCATAGTCAAGAAAAACCTGTTCCCACATTGCCATAAGCTAAAGATACATTTCTCATTCTGTACCTTGAGTTTATCACCTACAAGAGGTCAAGAGGTGGGTAGCATGCTTTCATAATCAGTACTCTGACATTTTATTGGTTTCTGTTTTGATTAGAATTTTTAAATTTTTCAAAGTTCTTCGTTTTTATAATGTTATTATTATACAACTTGTTCTCCTGCATTTTATTTCAGTTTGTACAAGTATTGCCATGATTATTTGAAGCCTTCCCTTATGCAATTTCTTATAGCACAATGGTTTTCCATTACATTAACATACCATAATTTGTTTTGCCATTCCCCAGTTGATGCCCCCCTCCCAGACTCCAGTTCCCAGACATTAAAAAAAGGAGTGACTATAAATATTTGTGTATCCATAAATACTTTTCTTCTGTCTTTTATTGCATAAGGTATAGTAACAGTAATGGCACTGTTGTATCAAAGGATATGCACAGTTTGACTTTTTGGCAGCTTTGGAAATGAAACATTTTTAATATTTTAATATTTTTAACAGTTTAATATTATTTTAATATTTTAATATTATCAGCTGAATTGTATGTTTTGAAAAAAAACTTTTTAATTATAGCAAATAAAAATTGTATATATGTGCATACATACATATATACATACACATACATATTATCTACATATATTCATGCACATATGTGTATGTATATATGTATATTTGTATGGGTATATATACATATATATACATACATGCACATATATACACTCATATGCATACATGTATGTTTCTCTTGACTCCTGTGTTTGAATTTGAAAGTTTTGACTCAATCCTAGTCTTTTTCTCAGAAGTGATTAGAAGTCCTCTATTTACTTGAAGGTCCTATAATTTGTAGAATTATAATCAGTTTTTCTGGGTACATTATTCTTTGTAAGCATGAGTCTTTCACTTTTTTACAATACTGCATTATAAGCTACTAAATTTTGTGTGATCCTAACTATGGTTCCTCAGTACTCAAACTTCTGTTTGTTTACAATATTTTTTCTTTGACTTGAAATCTCTGAATTTTGGCAATGGCATTTCAGAAAGTTATCATTTTGGTATCTCTTTCAGAAGGTGATGAGTGGGCTATTTCTATTTTGCCCTCCAGTTCTGTTTTCCCCCCTCAATTTCTTGAAATATGATGTATGGACTCTTTTTTTCATGAGTTTTAGGATAGTCTAATGATTCTTAAATTATCTCTTGTTGATCTATTTTCCAGATCAGTTGTTTTTGATATTAAATACTTTTAATTTTCTTCTTTTTTAGTGTTAACTTTGTTTTAATATTTCTTGTTGTCTCATATATTCATTAACTTTTGTTTAGTCAATACTTGTATTCAGTAATACTTGTGTAAAGTTGTTCTTTTACTTATTATAGTTATTAATTCTTCTTCCAAGCCTTTCCTCCCAAGTTCTCATTTCTTTTCTAATTATTTCCTTTAACAATCTTGTTTAATTCATAAAATAATTTCTTAAATTTCTTTATTTTTTCCCCAGAAATTCTAGTTGACCTTGTGTTCAATATGTTTTTTCCCCTTTGAGGTTTTGCTTTTAGATGATTTGAAATCATTCTCTTCTTTTTAATATGTATCTTGGGCATTCTTGGAACCATAATAACTCTTTATATACTTCTGTAGGTAATGCCTGGGCCTTTTTTGCCCATTATTTACATTTTCTGGGGTCTTGCTGATACTTTCTCTAGGTATTGCGTGCTGTCTTCTTCAAGGATCTTGAGCACAGCTCAGGCTCATGATCTCCACATTTCCAGCAGACTTATCTAAGTTGAAGTCTGATCGTTCTTTTCCCAGGCTGAGCTTTGCAAATCCTTCACCTTGATTTTGGCCTAAGTGACACAACAATAAACTTTTGCTGCCCCTAGCCCTTGTCAGCTCATTGTAAGGCTCTGCAGGTTTAGAAAAAACAGACATACAGATATTTCCTCAGTCTGAGTACGCTGGCCTGGTTACTCAGAGGCAGACCTCAGATCAGACTAGAGGCTGAATCTACAGCTTCATTAAAGGGACAGGACCACACATACTCCCTGCTTTCATCTCTTCCTGATATCTGTTGAGTACACAGCCAGAGGACAGTGACCACTATTTGACCTTGAACACAGCTCAAGGTCAATACCCATAAGAGTGGGTTCTCTGCTTAATCATCTCCACATTTGTTACGCAGCTATAGGATCAGAGTGACGGAGTTGCCAGTTAGTTGACTCCTATTCTATTCTTTACACAGAATCAGTCCTACCCTGTATTACAGGCCACAGTTCTATGCTTCAGCTGGAAATCTCTAATGAGACATCTTTCTGCCTAGATCCAGTCCCTAATACCCGCATACCTCTGGCTTGCTTCTTATATTTATGTGAGTTAGAGAAATTTCCTTCTATGATTTTTCCTGATCGTAACTCGGTATGGTGATCTTTCTAGGTCTTTGTTGGGGTAGTTGTCAGGAAACACTGGGCTATACTGCTTGATCCTGCTGTGCCATCTTTTCTGACTTTCTTCATGAATTGATAATCACTATGCACATGACACCTAGATCTATATATCTCATATTAGTCTCTCCCTTGAGCTCTAATTGCCCATTAGATGACTCTAAATAGATGACTCATAGGCATATCAAATACAATATTCCTTCACCAGAAATCATTATCTTTCCTCCAAATCCTCTCCTTTTCTGAGCTTTCCTAAATCTATCAAGGGCATCATCATCTTTCCAGACATCCAGATTCACTATCTTGGTTTTATATTCAACCACTCACTCTCCTCTCCACATATGTTATTAGTTCTCAATTCTTTTCATTTCTCACTCTACAATGGCTTTCATATCTATCCCCTTTTCTTTATTCATATGACAACTCTCCCCACCCAGTTCTGGTCTTCTTCAGCAATTTGGTGTGCTTTTACAATGACTACTTACTTGGTCTCCCTACCTCAAGTATCTCCTGGTTCCAAACTATCCTCCATATATCTTACAAATTAATTTTCTTAAAGCATAGGATCTGATTATGTTATTCACCTACTCAGTTGTCACCCTACTGTCTTCCGGATCAAGTGTAACACCCCTCCCCCCCACCTTTGAGTTTCAAAACCCTTCACAACCTTGATCTTATTTCCCATTCTAATTTTGCTGTCCATTATTCCCGGTCCTCTGCTCTGTGGCCTATAGGGTTCAAAACCAGATCTTCTGACTTTAAATCCTACATTCTTTGTTATAATCTGCATTCAATTAAAGTTAAACAAACATTTGCTAAATTCAGAGTAAGCATGTCCCTTAGAAAGTAATACTATAACTTTCTATAGTAAGTAGTTGTTGATTTGTTGTTCAGTCATTTTTCAGTCATACCTGACTCTTCATGATCCCATTTGGGTTTTTTTTTTGGCAAAGAAACTGAAGTAGTTTCATCTTGCAGATGAGGGAACTGACGCAAATAGGTTAAGTGACTTTCTCAGGGTCATTCAGTTAGTATCTGAGGCCAGATTTGAACTCAGGTCTTCCTGATTCTAGGCCCAGTGCTTTATCCACTGTGCAACCTACCTGCCACCATAGTGAGTACTACTGACTATATATATGATATAAAATTTAAAGGATCTGGTTTTAAAAACTGACTGTGTTATTTACCTTGGGTAACCTCTCTGGACCTCAGGATTATCATCTGCATAACATGGGGGATGGACAGGGTAACCCCTAAGTCCCTCCAGCTCAAAATGTGTGATGCTGTTTCTGTTGTTCTACCACCCATTTAGACTTTTCATTCCTTTTCTTGATTTTTGCAAGGACACGCTAAGGTACTCTGCATTTTAGAAAATGGTTCTTCCTAGACATTTTGAGAGATAAGGTTTTTCTTTTTATAACTTTGAGGAAGCATCATGATGCAGCATAAAAATGTTGTATTTATATTCAACAGATCTGGGTTCAACTGCCAACTCTGCCATTTACCACTTGTATAACCTTGTTCCAGGCACTTTACATCTCTTGACCTCAGTGTCCTAATATATAAAATGGAAGCACTGGATGAGATAACCTCTGAAGTTCCTTCAAGTTCTGAATCTATGATCCCATGTACCTCTTTTGTCTCCCTACCAGGTAAATTACTAATATTTAGGATTATATTGCTATAGAAATGAGGAAAGGGGAATTTCATGACAACTGTCATAACTACTATACCATGATCTCAGTTGCCAATGTACAATGTACTATATGATGTCAACCACATAGTATCTCTGAAAACCACTATGATTATCTCTTCCCAATGTGTTGTTATTGTTGGAATAACAATTTTGTAATTTCTTAAATGAAAATGGGAGTTTCATGAAAGCTGATCCTTGACTTGTGTGTGGAACCATCTTTTGCTTAAGATAATATGATCATAGGTCTAAAGCTGAAGGCACTTGAGAGGTCACATAGCCCAATTACCTCATTTTACAGATGAGGAAATTGAGGGCTAGAAGGGTAAAATGCCTCGTGCAAATGCATACAACTCCTAAGTGATAGGGTGTGAATCTTAACCTCAGGCTTCTGACTCCCCTATCTACCACTTGTTCCTTTGTGCTGTGCAGCCTAGTTTCAAAGGAGCTCTTTGGAAGTTCAACACATTTCTGGAAAAAGGTTGATTTGGAGTAAACATGAAAACTTTTCTATCTTCTCAGACTGCCAATGGAGACTAGACATTCTCTACTCCAGACAAGCCAGTCTCTGCTTATTGAATTCTCTCCCTTTTCTGGAATCTTCTAAACCTCAAATTATCCATGCATCATGTTCATGGGACATCTAAATGATGCCTCCCTGTCTGCGTGAGAAACCAGTCTAATGACATCATTCTTCCCTATAAAACACTTGGTCCTCGTTCACATTTCTGGGTAGTCATAGTCTATGGCATGACCCACATGTTCCATGATTTGGCCTCTTAATCAATTAGGCTACCCTTCCTCCTCTTTCTCATGGTTCAAATATTGTCTCAATGATTGCCTGAATGCCCCTTCACTGGTTGAGTCATGAAGTAGCCAGTTTCCTCCAGAAATTTGATTTTATTGATAATAATGATTCAAATGTATTCTTTTCTTCTCAGCCCATGCTCCTATCCTCACTGTCTTTGGAGTCTTAAGCCTTCTTTTGTATGAATTAAAAATTAATCAGTCAGGAAGTTTTTATTAAGGTCCTTTTACATTAAAGTCATTGGAGATACAAAGAAACAGTCCCCGACCTCAAGATAAAGAATATATAACCCTATAAGGAGATATAAATATATGTATATTTTTCTCTATAGCATAAAGAAAAATATACACTTAGATTTGTAAATGTGCTGTATATAATTACACATAAAACATAATATACAAATATTAAAATGAAAATGTTAAAAACAACGGGAAGCACGTTTCCATGAGGGAATGCGCTAGCAGATAGGAGGAATCAAAAAAGACTTAATGCAAAGGTTAGAGCTTGAGCTGAGACTTCCATGCAACTAGGGATTCAAAGAGGGAGAGGGGAAGAGTATATTCCAGGCATGAGAGCATAGCCAGTCCAAAACACAGAGAGAGGAGAATGAATAACCATAAAAGGCCAGCACCAATTAACAGCTTAATAATAGATAACATTTATAATAGTACATTCAGTTTCGCAAATCACTTTACAAATAGCTCATTTTATCCTCGTGACAACCCTAGGAGGTAGGTGCTGTTATTATTCCCAATTTACATAGAAGGAAACTGAGGCAAGTCTTAAGTGACTTATGTGTGTACAGATACATAGGTAACTACTTCAATATGGTTGTTATCCTTTGAATCCTCTGTATCTTATTTAATACATTTGAAATATTCATATGAGAATGAATTTTTGCCAGACTGACAAAGACAATTTTGACACACAAAAAAAGAGTAAGAATCTCTGGTCTAGTCCAATCCCAATGTAGATGGTCCATTGAGAGGAAATGACTTTCTCAAGGTCATAAAGCAAATTATTAGCAACAGTGGGATGAGAGCCCAGTTTTCTCAATTTCCTTACCAGCGTTCTTTTTGTTACATTAAATGATTTCTCATTTTCCTAAAATGAGACTTTAGCATCTTGTGTTTGGAAATTCTCATCCTCATTCCTGTCCCAGAACTCTCATACCCCAGTCATACTAAGGAGAACATGAGACGAAAGAAAGCTAAGATATTTAGTTTGCAAAGCAGGAACACGCTGCGTAAAATTTCCCACATTCTTTTCATGTTATTAATATATTATAACCAAGCCCACTGGAAACTCTTAGTCTAACGTGATCGTTAGAGTTGTGGATCAGATTGTCAGCAGCAAACTGGGCTAGTGCTTGAACCCCAGCAGCATTAATTCATCTAAGTATCAATCTTCCTATCACTGAACGCTGATTGCACATAAGCATTATTCCTCTGCAGCTAATTGCCCTGCTGTGATGTTGTTTCACCTAATGTCAGGCTTCTGCAGATCCATTTAATAACATTAGGTGGGCTGCGCTCATATCCACTCAGTTAAACAGCCTTTCTAAAAGTGTCAGGACACTTAAACATCATCATAGAATACCAAGGAACAACTGGACCACATTATAACATACTGTTCCAAGTGAAGGTGGAGTGAATTGTGAAGCTTTGGGCATCTCTCAAGAGATTTCTTTGAAGTTACTCAACTGACAAAAGGCAAGCAGCTTTTAATTGATTTGTAAACTTTCAATTAATCACTGCAGAATGCTAATTAAAGAATTAATCTTAGTTCTTTAAAGGTGGAAGGCATTAAATAATTTAGTAAAAATTTTCATAAATAACACAGCAGCAGATGGAATTCCTCTATGGTCCAGTGATGGAGAAAACAAGCAGACCCCAAAGACAACCATGTTCCCCATCCCTGATGTAATTTCAGAAGTGGGCATCAGTGTGTACTGGGGAAAGACATCAAGTGACTAATATAAATGTTTGAAAAAACTTTATTAAATCAACCACATAATTTTTATGAAGAATGACAGGCTGACACAGGTCACAAAAATGATCTGGTGTTGAAAATTCCTGCGGTGACATGGAAACCATTACGGTCAGGCCACTGACTGATACAAGTTACAGATCAGGCTTAAGTTATGATTGATAAGTTTGCAATATAATAAATCCTATCCTAGGTGTTTCTCCATGCACATGTGTTATACTTTTACTATTAAAGGTTTACAGCTGAAGATTAGAGGTTAAAATTATGAAATTTTTAAGAAGTAGTGACACAAATAAAATTTTAGCCAAGTTTAGCAACCCTTAGATTCTTAGAAAAGGCATTCTTTTTCTATAGCAATACACAGATAATTGGATACAGATGTCATTTTAATGGTGGATAGTGTGAAGGGTAATTACTTTTTCATAGCATTTAATTTAGGTTAAGGATGGATCAAATTCAGTTTGTTGGTGATATGATCATTTAATAAAAACTGTATTAAATCTCTAACTTGAATCAATCCATACAGTTCTTACTTAAAGAGCAAGTATCTTTTTTTTTAAGATTTTTAGAGAAATGACACTAGTCATCAAGCATTTGATACGCTTGTTGGAAGTTTGGTTAAATTTTGATTGTCATTAGATCTCAAAAATCTTGGAATCTTTTGCGGCTTTGCTTATAATATAGTTAATCCAATTAGCTGATCATGGACTAAATCAGCTCAGTCTATGAAAGTTATACCAAATCCTCAGGTTTTGAATTTGTATATAATGTAGTTTCCCTCCCCTCATTAGGCCTGATATGTATTACCTGGGACAGAGGCAAGTAAGTGTATTTTCCGATAACTATTGAATCTCAGAAGGGACTCAATCCATCAACTCCAGGATTTTTTTTCTTTACATAGATATTAAAAAGGCTAAGTCAAATCTCAAATTCCAGATACAAGAAAGTTGATATTTCAAAAGAAAATGAAACTAACAAACAAACCTCACAGATTAAAGCTGGTATAATTGTGGTTTAGAATGTGTCCTTAAATTCATGTATTTTACTCGATGAGAGCATCATTTAAGTACACTTTAATTTCATGTGTAACGATTAGGTGATGCTAAAGGGGTATAAAACTAGCTTTGTCTTCTAAAACTATGTATGGCACCTGGGTGCTATAGATGGCTAAACTGGCTGTCAGTTAATCATAGAATTACCTCCCCACACCACTGACTTAGTTCTTCTGGACCAGAGGTATGTATGTCAATCACTTCCACAACTCATGTTCCCTATCCTATCACAATACTGTATGCAGAAACACTACTCCTATATAACTGAAACTATATTCTATCTGAGCTCCAGACCCATCTTCTAAAAACAGAAACCTCTTTAGGCTGGAGACAAGTTCTCTTTCCCCTATCTCCTCAAAATCCAGGAATAGACATGAGAGTTTAGATTATTTTTAGGTTCCCTGCCTCTCCAAGGAAAGATGCTGTATATATTTAGTATGACCACAAGTGGTAATCTTCCCTGATATCTGATATTACTGTGGAAGCTCCTGGTGATTATTATAGACACAACAGCATGGGGATACAGGAACAAATTATCACTTTCCAAAGCTTCAAGATCTGGTTTTCTGGGCTCTGGAACTCTGTGTCAGGGTTTACTTGAACACTCGTTGGTCTGGAAGCTGAGGCTTATGTGGCTTTACCAGACCATAACAAATTTAATGCTAACCTCAAAAAGGGAACAAAAATGACCCCAGGTGCCATTATGTTCCTCCAAGGATCTCTCTGTTTCATCCTCAAATCCTGTGAACAGTCCTGCATCAGAGCCAGCCCATAGGGCCAAAAAAAGAGAGAAGTAGCATTAGTATATCAATGTACTGTCAATATGTTAGAATGCCATTGTTATTTCCGCAATTTGAAATTGAAGTGCTTCGAACTCCATGAGTAAATCGATTCCTCATGTCACACATCGATCTATCTTTCAGGCCTACAGAGTTCATGTTTCCATTCATTCATTCATCTATCCATTTGTCTATCTATCATCTATCTACTTATTCATTCATTTACTCATTCGTCCATTCAACAAGCATTTAAAAAAAAACTTGGCACTAAAGATGTGAAGACAAAAATATCTAGATAGACCTTACCCTTTCCTTTAAGAAATTTACATTTTATTTGGCACAAAGAATATAGACATATATGTATATATATATATATGTATGTATATATCAAGAATTAAATACAAATATACACACACAAACAACTACAAAGTAGACACAAAATAACTATTAAGAGGAGGATCCTAGCAACTGTGAGTGCAGTGGGGAGGATCATAAGTTCCCGGAGAAAATGGCACCTGACCTAAGCTTGGAAAGAATTTCATTTATGGAGAGGTGTTGGTAAGCAAAAGTGGCTCCTTAGCTCTTAGTGCCCTTGAAGAGTTTGGCTTTGGTTTTGAGTAATTCAGTGTATTTCACTGAGCCTTACTATGTGCTAAGCCCCAGGCCCAAAACCCTATTAGGTGTGGAACCTATGTGGGTGTGGATTGGTGACTGGGGTGGGGCCCAAGGTGGGCTGGCTAAGGGGAGGTACTAACTCCAGAGCCATGCCCTATTAGGTATTAACCTAATCTATGTGGATATGAGCCTCCCAGGGTCCTAAGGGGAGGGACTAACTCAAGAACCAATCATAGCAGCCTAAATTCTCGTCATTCAGATGACGTTTGATGACGTCTGAAGCCCTATAAGAAGGGAGGACAGAGCTATTTGTGCAGGGCTCTTGAGATGGTGTTGATGAGGAGACTCCTGGCAGCTGTAGCTAAGGAGCCCTCCAGCTTGTAAACCTGGATGCTGAGACTTTGTTGAACTCTGGTAACTATGTATTGGGATTTGAATCAGACAAGGTCTACCTGTTGATGTTTGTAATTTGTTTGTAATTAGCTCTGAAGTTCAGTGTGCTGGTCTTTTTCACCTGAGCTAAGTGAACGGTATTTGTATGCTGAATTAAAGTAAGCTTGTCAGCCCCTTCACCTTGCTTTCCTTAGTTAAGCAGATCAAAAGGACCTGTGCTGTTGGCAGCTTTCTGGGTGCTGACTGTGGGCTGTGGATGTGGCTGCTAGCTGGATTGTGGAAACAGGAGACAAACAAGTTGTCCAGTTTAGGTGTAATGCAGAGTGCATGAGTTTAGATTACATGTGTAGTCTGGATTTACTAGGCTGGAATTGGATTGTGAAGACTTTTATAAACCAAGTGGATGTTTGTGTATTTTATCCTGGAAGTAAGAGAGAATCGTTGAAGTTTCTTTTGAGCAATGGCATGCCATGGTCAAACCTATTCTTTTGGAATATCAGTTTGGTACCTGTATGGAAACTGGATTGGAGATAGGATAGCCTGGATGTAAAGGGTACAGTTTAGAGGCCATTCCATGAATCCTGGTGGGAGGTGATGAAGGTCTGAACCAAGCTGGTGTCTGTGTGAGTGGAGAGAAGGGGACTAATGTGAGATATACTGTGGAGGTAGAATCAACAACACTTGGCAAATGATTTCCAAGGGGTGAGGAAGAGAGGAGATTGAGGATGACTCTAAACTTATGAATCAAGGTGACCACAAGAATCATGTGAGCTCAACAGAAATAGAGAAGCTAGGAAAAGAAGACTTTGGGGGGTTGAGTTTTGAGTCCTGTTTTGGACATGTTGGGTCTGAAATGTCTATGGGACATGAAATTGAAGATGGTAGTGTGGGGCTAGAGAATAAAAGAGAGATTGGGGCTGGATATATAAATATGGGAATCATCTGTATAGAGATAATAGTTGAACTTGTGGGAGCTGATAAACTCATCAAAAGAGACTGTAGAGAGAGAAGAAAAAAGGGACCACAATAGAAGAGATAAATTCATATAATAGAGAGGATAAGGATGATAATTCAGAAAGAGAATTTGGATTGTTAGGAATAGAATGAAAGGATGTTGTTCGTTGTTCTCGTTGTTTGTCCTTCATTTTTTGAAGAGGACCAATGACATCACTGGGTGATATCTTGACTTGTGAGTGAATTGGATTTAAGTGAGGTGGAGTTGCACAAAGTCCTCAGCCTCACTCTGTAGTTCAGTGGCAAGACAAAAAGTCAGGATAACTGAGGATGCTCTGGGATGCAGTGAGGGACCTTGGTGTCTTCTATGTCTGACCAAGCTCTAAGCTTTCCACAGCTCCCACTTTAGCCACCTTCATGGTCATTGGGACAAATTGTTTTTCTGCACTCATTCCACCAGGAGAAGTCTTTACACGCTTAGGGTAGATACGTCTCTAACTCACTAAGGAGATTAACTCACTAAGGCATTTGTAACCCATTATTTATCCTCATCTTGGTTTAGCCTGTCTGCAGAGACAGTTTACTAGGACGTGGCTGCTGCATGTGCTATAGCTTCTTGGAGCCACAGGTGAGGGTTGAGTGCTACCTAAGGTGGATGAGCAGCTCTGAAAAGGACTCACTAAGCCCTCACATCAGAGGTTTTAGTTCTTCTTGAATATCCCATACACCCCCAAGAATTAAGTGATAGGGATGTCACAAAAATGCAGGGATGACAGTATTTTTAGGAAAGAATGGTTAATAATGTCAAATGTTACAGGAAGACAGAGAAGCATGAAGATTATACTCACACACATATAATATATACATACGTACATATATATATACATACAATGCTTATACACACAAATATGTGCAGATACATAGATATATGTACACATATATACACATAAATTCTTGATAGGAGATAATATTTGTAAAATACTTCATGAAACTCATAAAACTCTAGATTCCAATGAAGATGATCATGATGATGACCACACATTGATACTTGTAATCAAGAACTGTACCATTCCTAGAGATTAGAGAAGATAGTAAAATACATCATAATAGCACCAAAACTGATCAGAATTCAGAACTCATATTTTTCTCCCCTTGCATAAGGCCTACTGAGGAAAGAGTGGGTAGACTGATGCCAATGGAATGAAGCATCTGAATTCTTCTATACAACTTGTATATACTTTCCCTCTTTATTGTTATATAGGATGAATATTAAAGATTTAAAAGTTTTAAAAGTGAATGAGAAATAACCTCCCTTAGAGAGCTTCATATAGTACTTGCCTTCTGTAGTAGGAAGGCAGAATTTATAATCTCAAACATAATCATATATATGTTTGAATGGTTCGAAATCGCAAGGTATGAGAGATTCTCTAAGTAGAAAACAAGAAAAAATTTA
>JAQQSZ010005405.1:0-13876 GCA_028646595.1 Phalanger gymnotis
AGAACCCCCAACCAGGACTGGACTTAGCTCTTCAGCAGGCTCTTCACTCCTGCTCTGATTTGCCACTTAATTCCTCTCACCAGGTGGGCCTGGGGCCAGAAGGAACTGCAGCTATGGTTCTGCAGGTGGTTCCCACCTCCGCTGCCCCTGGGGCAGTGGCTGAACTACAAACTCTATCCCCGTCCGCAGCAGCTTTTCCCACTAACCTACTCTGTTGTCTTTGGTGTTTGTGGGTTGAGAAGTCTGGTTACTGCTGCAGCTCACTGATTCAGGGCGCTAGGGCAAGCTCCACCCAGCTCCTGGTCTGGTTGGTCCGCGCCGCCCATGCTGGGCTCTGCTCTGCTCAGCTCTGCTCCCCTCTGCTCCCAGCTCTGTGCGGAGTAGAGCATACCCAGAGACTATCCAGGCTGTTCTGGGCTACAGCCTCTTTCCCTCCACCACTTTGTGGGTTCTGCAGTTCTACAATTGGTTCAGAGCCATTTTTTATAGGTTTTTGGAGGGACTTGGTGGGGATCTCACGCTAGTTCCTGCTTTCCAGCCGCCATCTTGGCTCCTAACAGGTTCACTCTTGACTTGGTCAGACAGGCAGACACCTTTGGAGGGATTAATAATCTTACTTTAGCCTTCTCAAAGGGTTGCTGATAATGGGAGAACCAGCTCCTACAGCACTCCCTCACAACCCTTCTCCCTGGGGTGGATGAGAAGCAGAGGCAACTACTCCTATGTCTTGATGGGATCAATTGAGACAGGTACAGCTTGTGCACTCCGCTAAATACCCTCAAGCCTTGATGGGGACAGTCAAGGCACACACACAGATTCCCCTATGTGGTTTCCTCCATGGGTTCCCCATGGATCCCCAACTCACTGACCAATGCGCATCTGCTTTATAGGGCAACAACAAAGGCATCTTGCCAACAACAGCTCACAGGTTAACTTTAGCAATATCATCATTCTGTGCAAGCATAGTAAATATCAGTTATGTCACTTCCATATCTCATGGTACAGCCTCAGCAGGACTGTTTATCACCATGATTCTAGGAATTACTATCTAAGATCCTTGGGGCTATTCTCGGAGTTATTATCTAATACCTGGAAAACTATTCATTGCCATGGCCATGAATCATGAGAAACTGAACTCTAAAAAGGATAACAAAATCCTCTTTACGTATAGTCTGGTACTCTACTATGTTACCGACAAGTATGTCTGTGGCAAATATAAACGATATGCCAAATATTCCTTTAAAAACCAAAAAGAGAATAGGGAGGTGAGGCAGAATGTGCATCCACTTTATTTCAGGATTGCTGTCTAATCTTTATGCCCAAGGCACATGGGTCAGTTTATTTTCAAAGCTGCTAAATCAGGTAAATAAGGAAGAAGGTATCTATTCTAATGAATCATTTGACAATGATGAGGCAGTGGGACCTGGACCACTAAAAGACCCTGAACTTTCCCACACTGGCATTTTGCCTGAGGCATCTGGCCCATCCCAGTCTACCTAGATACATAATAATGCTTTTAACTGACCTTTCACTGTGTCTCTCTAACCACTTAACTCCTTTCATTATCTGCACCTGGCCCACCCCAGGCTACTTGCCACTCCTCAATCCCAGTTAGACCCTTTCTCTGTTGCCCCCAGACCACCCCAGACTATTTACCACTCTTTAATCCCATCCAGATATTTTCACAGTCTTCTTTGTATATAAATATCAGTTCCATCCTCATCAAATTCACAGATTTACTAGGAATCTTGCCCACCATACTGATGTTATAATAAAACCTTTCTACTTTGATTAGAAGGCTTGTTTGGTTGAATTCTTTCAAGGCAGAACCACTTCCCCACCCCATACGCTTACATTTTGGGGTTCCTAGCACCGCAGGCCACAACAATACCATGTGTTAAGTATCTCTATCCCCTCATCATTTTGAAAGGAAAGGAGCTGATAGATGCCATACCTTTACCCTTTCCATACCTGTGATATTCACAGATTTCTCCCATTCTGGGTGTAATAGGCAAATGCAAGAATTGGAAGTTATTTTTTTCTTCAGCAAATCTGCTTTATTATATATTCTACATTTATGAATTAACCATTAATCTTGAGCAAGCAGTTTTTCTTTATCTATAAAATGAGAAGATTGGACTAGATGAATCTCTAAAGTCCCTTCTACCTCTGAATCCTGTCATCTTATGATTCTTTCAAAACAAACTGAGTGTGCTCCAAAAATCTATAACTTTCACTCTGTGTGCATTTTAGCTTATGTCCAAACCTTGGCTAACATCAAGATTAAATAGCTAATATTTTTATTAGCCACATGAATTTATTAATGTTTAATATATGTTCAAAAGGACAGCTGTTCTAGTTTTAGCTAAAATTGATGATTATTTGATTAATGTAAACTGTTCAGAATTTACCTTCTGAATCTTTAGAATCTAAGTTTTGATTCCTGACCCATCTTGAGCCTGGCCCAGGGTTTGAGTAAGAAAACAAGCTTACAAAGATTCTGAGCATGTAACAATATGAAACCCTGGGGAAGTTGGAAGAATCAAAGAATTTCAGAACTGGAAAGGACCTTGTAGACATCTAGATCAACCCATACCAAAAAAATTAATTCCTTCTACAATATATCCAATAAGTGCCCTTTCAGCCTTTGTTTGAAAACCTGCAACAAAGGGGTCCTACTACCTCCTAATATATCTCCCTTCCATTTTTGTTTAATCCTAACATTCCCAGTTCCCACAATCAATCATGTCTTCAACTTGGTTAACCATTCTGATTGTTGTCATTAGAGACACTAATAAACTTATCAGTATCCCTCCTAAAATATATCTTTCAGAACTGATCATAGTACTCTGTGATATGGAAATCAAATCTCCCTTAATTGCAGCTCAAGGCTATATTTGCTTTTTTTGAATTTACCATATCATAATGTTGATTTGCAATGAACTTTCAGTACACTTAAACCCCCAGATTTTTTTTTCAGACAAATTACCTAACCATATTCCTGCCGCCAGTGGCTGTGGTGCCAAAATGGCCGGAGATGGCTGAATGCCATGGAGAATGAAAAGAAAAACACAAAACACGGGCCAGGCGGAAGAGTAAAGAACGGCTCCATTTATTAAACTGAGGGACAGGGCTTATATACCCTTTTAGGCTATCAGAATCAACAAATCCATGTGCGAGGCATTTGCATAATGCACGACTTGCTCGTGCCTTTGTTCCCCTTTTGCCATAAATAATATTGTGTTAATAGCCCACAAGTGGTATTTAGCACATGTGTGCTGTGGTGGTTTTGGAGAGAGGACATGTGTACCATGGAGGCTTGAAGAGCCTTCATCCTGAGCAGCACGTGCATGTCAAGGGAGGGATGGAAAGCCCACGTGCCAAGTTATCAGCCCAAGGGCAAGAACAGGCCTCTAGCCTGTATCTTATCCCAGAATGAACTTTCTCAGAGCTCACCCTCTACATATTTCCTGCATTGTGCATTTGTGAAGTTGACTTTTTACATCTGAGGGTAAGAATTTACATTATCTCTTTGATATTTCTTATTACTGATTTAGTCTAAGGTTTCTGTATTAGTTAAGATAAATTTTGGATCTTGAGTCTGTCATCCAGTAGGTTAGCTATCCCTCCCAGTTTTGGGTCATTGGCAAGTTCCATAAAGATGCCATTCCTTTTTAAAAATCTCTTGCCCCCTAACTCAGAGAATACTTGTGAGTGGGAGATATCTTATGTGAAGACTTCACAGAAAGAGAATATAAAAATTATTTCCTTCTTTCCTTCTTAAAGTAAGTGGAGTTGAAGGGAGAAGGGAGGGGAAAATCACAATGGACTCAGGATTTAACCTTACAGGGAGTTGATTACCTAATTCTTAGGAATTGAGGGCTTGGGGCAATGAGTACCCTCCCTTTCTCCTTCTTAGTGCTAGCACAAAGGTTTCACTAAATAAGGGCATAATAGACTACATACAGGTTGTTTGTTTCCTACTCTAGGAAGGCTCCCCATCCCCTCACTCATTCCTCCTCTCTACCTTAAGCATATTACTGCCATATCAGCAGCTAGGTGCTAAATAAGGAGATATGTTTTGGGATTGGCTGTGCTTGATTTCCTGGTTCTTTGTCTAACTTTTCACACCTAGATTGTAAGCCACCTCCCAGCCAATGGAGAGGAGGGATGGGGGTGGGCCGGAACCTTTTTGCGTTAGGATATAAATTGGTCTCTTGCCTTTTGTAATTCACCTCCTTCTGCTAGTCTGTCCTAGTGGAGGTGATGCCCCTTTCACGTGAGAATTGAATAAAATAATTTCTGTTCTTACCATGAGACTTCTCTTTATTTCATAAATTTTATATTGGTAAGGATCTTGTAGCCCACACACTTGGAATGAGAGCTATGAAGATACCACCCTAGTCTGAGGTCCTCCAGCAGCAAGATCCTCTTATAAGATGGAAAGTCATTCTTCCTTATGAAGAATAAGCATTTAGTAGAAGTCTAAAAGCATTTCCAGATATCACATGGGGCTGGGGAATTCCACTGGTGACAAATGAGGAGAAGCAATTCATTTCAGTGGTAAATGTTGACCTAAGGGACCTTTGTTGTGCTGCCTGGATAAAGTTGTGGGTCTGCCTCACAAAAGAGCTAGAAAGCCCTAGTGGTATAGGCTAAGCTTACCTGAGAGCTATAAGCACTCTGCCACAGAAAAGAGGATATCAATCAAACTGCAATTCAACAGAGAATCCCCAGATAGAGGCAGCAACTATTCAGAAAATCAGCAGAAAAAGCAGCCCAGCAAATGACATCAACAGGGAAAATGATGAGAGGGATCTTGGCAGCTGATAGCTGTTTTAGCTGAGACACAGTCCTAGGACAATGAGATACCTAAACTACATACATTCCTTCCCCCACTGGTGATATGAGAATCTGTGGGAGAACGTGCCCTTCTGTGCGAGGAGATGATTTTGCTGTTATTTATTCTGCTATTCAGCTTCATTAAATGCCTTGAGTTAATGTGTTCTCTGGATTAACTTAGGTTTTTTGCTTTGTTTTGTTCTGTTGTAAATCTTTAAAGAGGCATGTGAACTCTGATTTTGAATTAGCAGTGACCCAAAGCATGACTTGAACCAGGTTATAGCTTTCAAAGGCTTACATTGAGGATTGAGGATGACCCAAGTTACATCTGGAACAGATCTTTTCCCCATGGTAATTCTGATTATAATTGGCCATTTTAGTTAATATTGAGATTAGCCAGTTAATTTTTACCCCATCCAGTTCCAGAATTTGTCATACCATGTATATCACATTTAAACATACCCTTTCTGTTTTTTATTATTTAGTGATTTCTTTTTGAATAGTACTAGGGTCATTAACATTTACTTGAAAAATGTTATTATTGACAATGTCGTTATTTTCCATGTTTAGTAACTTAAATGCATAGGCAAATGTGGGACCAATCCTTATTTATCTTTGCTTTGTAAATCTTATTAACAGGAATTATAATACAATAAGCCAAATTTATATAATTCTTTGAAGTTTACAGAATGCTTTCCTCACAATAATCCTATAAGATAGCAATTAGAAGTCCCATCATTCCTATTTTATAAATAAGAAAAGTGAGGCTCAGATGGACTAAATGAATGGCTCATGGTCCCAAAGCTAGTAAGTGTCAGAGCCAGGATAAGAATGCTGTCTTCTGATTTCCATCCAGTGGTGTGCTGGTAAATGTTGACAACCAACTCTCCAGAAAACAGAATGTATATATGACACATTTTTATGCTTTATCTGTATTATTAGCACTTTCTTAAGTCTAGACAAGGAATAGAAACCAAGTCCCAATTTGTTATGTCTGTCAATTTCTGAGTTACAAAAGTTCGAATCAAAAATTTAACAATTGGTTCTTGTGAGCCCATTCAAGCTGTTCCAACACACCCCTGCTTCCAGTTTAATGTTTTTTTTCACTGAACTATGTTGATTCTTTCTCCCAAGGCCCATTGGCATGGGATTCTCTTCTCCTTGGTGGAGATGAAGACCCTTTTCTCTGAGAGAAGCTTGGTGGATTGGTCAAAGGGCGAGAGAGGCCCAGCCTTTGCCAGGCCTCTTTGTGGGACTCAAGTTTTTAGTCTTCTTCGTGATGCTGAATTGCTTCAGGCTTCTGCACTTCCGCATCCAGCTTTAAGAGGGAAGAGGAAGAGGCCAACTCTACTTCAGGTTGCTGAAGGAAAAAACTGGGAAGACCTGAAAGGAGCCAGCAGTCTTCATCATGTTCCTATAACCAGACTGCTCTTTTAGAGACTTTGGGTAAGTTCTCCAAGGACCCCTTTCTTGGTTGAACTGAGTTATCTTGCTCCCAATGGGAGATGTCCATATTCTGTATTGTCTGGTATATATTCTCCTAGGTATACCTTCTCTGATTTCTGTTTTGCTACTGACTTGGATAAATGGGTTTTTGTTATTCGTTTTTTTTTGTTTTGCTTTTTTGCTATTTGCTATATATGTTCATTGCGGAACTGGTATGGGTGGGGAAGGAGTCAAGCCTTGGTTACAGGGCTTAAGGTCCCCCTTCTCCCCTCAAAATGACAAAGTAATCTAAAGTTAGATTGAACCCAATCATATCCCCTAGCTGAACACTACTTAAGGGAGAAGATATACTTCTAGCTCCAGTACTCCCTCTCTCTGAGGAGAACAGAGTAGCCTCTGGACCCAACCTCCTGTTGCCCTCCTGGCAGGAATGAAAGTCTTCCTTGGAGAAGGTCAGGGCAGAGGGTAGGGAGAGAAGCTAGAGATTTTTGGCCTGCTTTCAACCCACACAAGGACAGCCCCTCAACATATGTGGAGCCTCTTTACACATGGGGGCCCACCCACACATATCCTTACACTTGTTTTGTGTCAGGACAGCCTGATAATATAACAAGAAGGTGGGATTTCACCACTGGGGATCAGGTGAGTCACAGACAGTTGAGTGATTTTTTTATTTTTCAAATTACAAAATGAAAGGCAACCATTCAGTTATTCATTAAAAGGGGTACCAAATTTTAAACATTTTAAAATCCTCTCCTTAAAGTAATGATATACATATGTCAGGACAGGAAGGAACATCTTCTATTCCTTATGTTTCTTTCCCCTCTACACTCATACTCACACAGCAGCTAGTGAAGGGTTTTGAATATCACGAACACTTGATCCAGACTGGTGACTAACTCATTGGCTAGAAAGGGGAATGATCATTATTTCTGGTGATGTGATCCTGAAATGAATGTTCTTCAGGAACATATGAGAGGAGGATAAGTAGGGAATTTGGTTTCCATGCAGCTGAATGTTTCAGACTTTCCTAAATAAACAGTCCTTGAGGCTGTTCACAGCCATATGCTTTCTGACAAAGGGCTGTGCTGCCTGGATTTGGAAAGGCCATGACAAAGCTACTAACCAGAGAGCCCCTTGACCTCTGAAAGCACGCGCCTTCAGTTGCAGAGATCTCTACTTCCTGAATCCAATGATGATGTTTCTCCGCAAAAAGCTAAATATAACAGTAGAGGGTAGCATTTCTGGACAGGAAATACTGTTTGAAAATGAGGAAGATGATAAACAAGGGAAATGAGATCCAAACAGTGAACTCTGGCCAAGGGGAAAAGAGAGCTGCCCTTTATCCTCAAGTCCTAGAGGAAGATGTTAAGGATGTGGTTTTTTTTAAAGTATCATGCAAGGCAGGTTGGAAATACAAACCGGATGCCTGACTCCATTTCTCCTTGGGAACCTCACCACTTATGCTTTTCTTGGTGAAAGTTGTGAAATTTATTTATTCTCTTGTCGCTCCTGCCTTATCTTTCCTGAGTGGGTATTTTCATTTTGAACCTTTAAATACTAATGCATTTTTTTTTTAAAAGACAAACACAAAAAGCTAGGTGGTGTAGTGGATAGAGCACTGGGCTTGAAGTCAGGAAGACCTGAGTTCAAATCTGCCCTTGGACACTTACTAGCTGTGTGACCCTGGGCAAGTCACTTAACCCTGTTTACCTCAGTTTCCTCATCTGTAAAAAAAGGTGGAGAGGGAAATGGAAAACCATTCCAGTATCTTTGCCAAGAAAACCCAAAATGGGGTCATGAAGAGTTGAATGTAACTGAAAAACAAGAACAAACATAAAATGTATTCTGACTGAACATGGAAGCTGCATGGGATAGATCACTTTGGGTTCTTTTCATATTCCATTAATAATAATAATGATAGCTAACATTTACATAGTGCTTACTACATGCCAGCTACAGAGCTAAGCTTTTGCAATTATCTCTTTTCATCCTGAGAACAACCCTGGGAGGTAAATTACTATATCCATTTTATACTTGAGGAAACTGAGGGAAACAGATTAAGTGACAGGGGCCACACAACTAGTAAGCATAACAGCAATATATCCACAGAATTGTATCAGCATTAATTGCTATTAACGTCTGATTCTACTTATTGCATCAAATTTTAAAAATTTGGAAACAAAAAGGATACTTAAGAACATAAATTATCTTCCATCTTTCCTTGTCTTTTTCTTTCCTCTTTTGTTATTTTTGCCTCTATTCAGTTAATTCTTTCAGTGGGGATGGGGACAGAACTGGGCAGGTGATTTCTTTAGCATAGGGAGCTCCCACTTAGGAACTTCATTTACAATGCAGTTGGGTACCTTCTCTACAACTGAGAGTCTTGCAAGACAGTTGTGCAGGGGGATGGAGAAGGTAGATGACTCTCCAGGTCCCACTGCCAAGTATGTGTCTGAGGTAGCTAGGTCTTCCTGACTTCGAGGCTGCTGGCTCTCTATCCACCATGCCAAGCTGGCTCTGGTATGGCAGGTACCAGTACTTATTATATGGTCTCTTGGACTGCTCCATATGTGAGTGTCTTGTGTGCCTAATCAGAGTACAATTTGTTGAGGGAGATGCTTCACACATTCCCCTCATTGGGTTGGAAATACTGTGGAGATGCTGGAAAGAACACTGAATGAGGTAGGGGTCATGGGAATTAGATCTGGAAGGGGCCTTAAAGAACATTTAGTTCAAACTCTTATTTTTACATATGGGGAGATGAAGACTCAGAGAAATGAAGGGACTTGCCCAAGGTCACTTAGGTCAGAGTCAGGACCCAGGAACTCTGACTCCAGATCCATTGTTATTTCCATTATGGTACAGTCAGAAAGTCTGGGCTGTCATTAATTAGCTGAGTAACTCTGGGTAAATTGTTCTACCTCTCTGAGACTCATCTGTAAAATGAAAGAGTTGGACCAGACGATGCATGTCCTTTCCAGCGTCAAATTTCTATGACCCTTCCTTTGCTTTTCATTCTATGAAATGTCAGGCACAGAAGCTATATTGTGTATGAACTCTAAAGCTAAAAACCCTAGTTAAATTTTCTTTTTAGTATTCCTTTGGATTCTTCTTCTACCTTTCTTTTTACCTTTTTCTTTGTTTCTTTCTTTTTCTTTCTTTCTCTTTCTTTTCCTTCCTTCCTTCCTTCCTTCCTTCCTTCCTTCCTTCCTTCCTTCCTTCCTTCCTTCCTTCCTTCCTTCCTTCCTTCCTTTCTTCCTTCCTTCCTTCCTTCCTTCCTTCCTTCCTTCCTTCCTTCCTTCCTTCCTTCCTTCCTTGTGCTTCCTTCCTTCCTTCCTTCTTTCTCCTTTATTTTGGTAAATTTTTTATTTTAAACTTAAATACAAAACGAGAAAAAAAAAACATTGCCATGTATATAGCAAACCATAAGAGAGGATTCAATATAAAACAATAAATTTCCATTCCAAGAAAACCTGTATAATAAATACTATGCATTGTTTTCAAAGCTGCCTAGCTTTGCTTCCTTGCTGGTTTTCTTTTGCTCTCTGCAGTACACTTTTCACTTTATCCCCCCTTTCCCCCCAGAAAGCTACAGTTAAGTGTAGACGTATATACATATACGTAGATATCTACAAACATACATACACACACACATAAACTCATACACATATATGTAAGAGCATACTATGCTTATTTCCTCTTATCATCTGTTTCTCTCATGGTGGATAGCATCTTCCTTCCTAAGTCCAAGTCTTTCCATGTTTTTCTAAATCAGCTAGCTCACCATTTCCTACACCACAGCAACATTCCAACCCCATCGCGTCCTGTCTGAGAGATTGTTTCTGAAAGATTTTCCCCCAGTTTTCTGCATTTCTTCTATTCTTGCTTACATAGGTTTTATTTACATAAAATTTTAATTTGAAATAATTGAAATTTTCCTTTTTACACTTCAACAATGCTCTCACCTAATAGTATTTTTTAAGATCTGATACTGCTGAATTTAATTTCTTTACATCTTTTTCCCCCGTTTCTTTGAGGTTCCTGACCTTTTGTTCTTCCAAATGAACTTTGTTATTATTTTTCCTAACTCAGTAAATAATTTTTTGATAATAATTTTAATTGGGATGACATTGAATAAATAGTTTAGTTAGGTAATATTGTCATTTTAAAAATTATATTGACTTCACCTACCCAAGAATAATGAATATTACTTCAATTATTTAGATCTGAGTTTATCAGTATAAAAATGTTTTATGTTTATGCTCATATAGTTCCTATGTCTGTTTTGGCAGGCATATGCTCAGGTATTTTATATTGTCTAGGCAATTTAAATGATTTTAAACAATATTGAATAATATTGCTGACACAGTATAGTTTCTCTATTTTTCATTATCCATATCTCCACATATTATCTATCTATATTTATTTCTCTATTTTTATTAAATCTATTTTGACTTTAGCTTTGTCTGAGATCATGATATCCCTGCTTTTTTTACATGCTAAATTCTACTCCTTCCCTTTATTTTATCTTTGTGTGAGTCTCTCATTATAATGTTTCCTGAAAGCAACATATTATTGAATTCAAATTTTTAATCTGCTGTCTGTTCCTGTTTAATGGGTAAATTCATCTCATTCACATTCTAAGCTACAATTACTTGTGTATTTTCCTCTTTCCTATTTTTCCTATCTTTCTCACCCTATTTACCCTTCTGTATCAATTATGCCTTATTTGTATGAGATAATTATGCTTTTTTATCTTTCCTTGCAGTTTAATTTTTTTTAGAATCACCCCATCATACTCAGCTCAGCCCAAGCCTTTCTTTCACACTACCCAAATAACAATGAGAGTCATAAGAGTACTGATATTTTCACATATAAAAAGTAAACAATCTGACCTTATTGAGTCCCTTATAATTGGGCTGTAATGTTTAATTAATATTTCTCCTGAATGTTACATGTCAAATTTTCCCTTAAGTTCTGCTGTTTTTGTAAAAACAAAACAAAACAAAACAAAACAAACAAAAAAAACAAACAAAACATGAAATTCTTTGAATTTGTTAAATTTTCATTTTTTTTCATTCAGGATTATACTTAACTTTGTTAGGTAAGTTACCCTTGGTTGTAACCCCAGCTCTTTTGCTTTATGAAATATTGTTTTCTAAGACCTACAGTCCTTTAATGTAGTAACTGTTAGGTCTTATGTAATCCTTATTGTAGCTCCATGCTATTTAAATTGTTTTTTTTTTCCTTGTTGCTTCCAATATTTTCTCCTTAACTTGGGAGTTCTGAAACTTTGCTATGATATTCCTGTAAATTTTCCTCCTGGGACCTCTTTCAGGTGGATTTTTTCTATATCTGCTTTGCTGTCTTGTTCTGGAACTTCAGGGCAATTTTTCTTGATAATTTCTTGTAAGCTGTGTCAAGATTTTTTTTTAAATCATAATTTTCAGGTAGACCGACTATTCTTGTATTATTTCTCCTTGATCTATTCTCCAGATCAGTTGTTTTTCTGATGAGATGTTTCTCTTTCTCTTCTATTTTTTCATTCTTTTGATTTTGTTTTATTATTTCTTGATGTCTTAGAGGTTAAAAGCTGTCCATCTTTGCTTTCTTATATGTTTTCCTTTGTTCTCTACTACATACTTTTTACTTTGTTCTTCTTTTCCCCTTCTTCCTCCCTGTGCTGCCCCCCTGCAATTAAGCATGGATATAGATAGATAGATAGATAGATAGATAGATAGATAGATAGATAGATAGATAGATGATAGATAGATGTAGATATAGATATATACATACAACATATGTATATATACATACATACAAATCTACATACATACATACATATATAAACATATACTTTCCCTAAGAGATTCTATTCCTAATCTGTTTTTATGTTTGTGTGTATATCTTATTTTCTATCCCTCCTGACTCTGCTACTCTTTTACCTTCTACCTTGCCCTCCTACTACTACTACCCCCCTCCAATGATCCCTCCCTTATCCTCCCATTCCTATAAATCTACACACCCTTTTATATGTCCCTTTGACCTGTTCCTTTACCATCCCCTCTAAAGATCCTTTCCTTACTCTCTCTCCTCTCCCTATCTCCTTAGCATTTTCTTTCTAAATTTAGAAGACTTTTATACTCTTCTAGATGTATATGTATTGTTTTCCCTTGAACCCATTCCTGATGAGAGTAGGTTTCCAGAACTAACAGTGCTCCCCACCTCCATATAATTCCTCTGTATCATTTCTTCCTCCCGTATCTCATTTGTGTATGATAATTACTCTTTTTAACTGTTCTTAAATGGTTTTACTTTTTTAAGTCATATCATGTTCAGGTCTACCCCAATCTTTCTTATGAACTACACAATTACTAATAACAATCTTAGACACAAGTTTTACATTTTATGTACATAAAAGGTAAACAGTCTCTCCTTATTGAGTCCCTTTTAAATGGTCTTTGGTATGAACTTTATGTTTCTCTTAGCTCTTGTGTGTCAAATCTTCCATCAAGTTCAGGCTTTTTTTTTTTTTTTAACAAAGTCCTGAAAGTCTGACAATTCATTAAATATCCATTTTTTTCATTCAGGATTATGCTTAGCTTTTCTGGGTATGATATTTTCAGTTGGAACCTCCGTTCTTTTGCTCTTTGATATATAGTGCTCAAAGACCTGCAGTCTTTTAATGTTGCCACTGCTAGGTCTTGTGTGATTCTAATTGTGGCACATATGTAAATTTTTTTATTGTTGATCATAATATTTTCTCCTTGAGCTTGGGGTTTCTGAATTTGACTGTGATATTCCTATGGGCTTTCTCATAGGTTGTCTTTCAGGTGGTGATTGGTAGATTTTTTTCTATTTCTACTTTCCCCTCTTGTTCTAATGCTACAGGACAATTTTCTTTAATTATTTCTTGTATTATTGTATCAAGATTCTTTTTTGATCATAGCTTTCAGGTAGTCCAATTATCCTTATGTTTTCTCTTTTTGATCTGTTAGCTAGATCAGCTGTTTTTCTTGTGAGATGTTTCACATTCACTTCTATTTTTTCATTCTTTATACATACATATACATACATGTATATATACATATATATGTATATATATTATATATAATGCACACACACACACACACACACACACACATATATATACATATATTGTTATTTTTTGGTCTCTTATGACTTCACTGGCTTCTGCTTGCCCAATTCTTATTTTCAAGGAGGCGTTTTCTTCCTTAAGATTCTGGATCTCCTTTTCTAATTGTTGACTTTCTTTTCATAATATTCTTGTTATTCTTGGGTTGTTATTTTTTTCCTTTTAGTTTTTCCTCAATCTCTCTCATTTAATTTTTGAAATCTTTTTAAAGTTCTTCCATGAATTCTTTTTGAGCAGGTGGCCATTTGTAACAACAACGTGGATAGCAGCAGCTACTCTAGGGGTGTAAGGCCCAACAAAACCAGCAACAAGAGCTGCCAGCACAGGTTCTTTGATCTGCTTTTCTAAGGAAAGCAACTTTAAGGGGTTAACAATCTCACTTTAATCAAATATACACATATCATTCAGTTGGTTGGGTGGGAGGGGGGG
>JAQQSZ010005406.1:0-13874 GCA_028646595.1 Phalanger gymnotis
GGGAGGGCAGATGGGGGTGGAGGTAATCAAAAACAAACACTTTCAAAAAGGAACAGGGTCAAGGGAGAAAATTCAATAAAGGGGGATAGGTTAGGAAGAAGCAAAATATAGTTAGTCTTTTACAACATGAGTTTTGTGGAAGGGTTATACATAATGATATGCATGTGGCCCATATTGAATTGCTTGACTTCTTAGGGAGGGAGGCTGGGTGGGAAGGGAAGAGGAGAGAGAATTTGGAACTCAAAGTTTTAAAAACAGATGTTCAAAAACAACAAAAAAAAATTTTTGCATGCAACTAGAAAATAAGATACACAGGCAATGGGGCATAGAAGTTTATCTTACCCTACAAGAAAGGAAGGGAAAAGGGGATGAGAGGTGAGTGGGGTGACAGAAGGGAGGGCAGACTGGGGAACAGGGCAACCAGAATATATGCCATCTTGGAATGAGGGGGAGAGTAGAAATGGGGAGAAAATGTGTAATTCAAACTCTTGTGAAAATCAATGCTGAAAACTAAATATATTAAATAATAAACTGAAAAAAAGAATGTAAATAAAAAGAAATATGGTACAGAGGCTTTGTTATTATTGTTTTTGTGTTTCTTGGTCATGGTCTTCAAAGAATCTGATTTATCTTAAATTATTCAGTCAATCAATGGATGTTTATCAAAGATGATATATTCTTTGTTAAACACTGGGAATAAAAAGAAAGGTAAAAGGTATCACTGCTCTCAAGGAACTCACAATCTAGGGGGAAAACAACATGCAACCAAACCACCTACATAAAGAATAAATTAGAAATGATCACCCAAAAGAAGGCACTGGACTTGAGAAAGATTGGAAAAGGCTTCCTCAAGAAGGCCAAAAGTGACAGAAAACAATAGGAAATTAATGAATGCATAGGAGAGACATGATCATACTTTTAATTCAGGCAAATCACTTTGATAGCTTAGTGGAGGAAAGACTGTAGTAGAGAGAGACTCTTGAGGAAGAGAGAACAAGCAGCAGACTATTGTGATAGTCCAGACGTGAGGTGGTGAAGTCATGCACCAGGATAGTAGCAATGTCAGAGAAGAGAAGTAGGTTTAAGTGAGAGGTGTTGCAATGGTAAAATGACAGGCTTTGGCAACAGATTTGATATGGGGGTGAGGGAGTGAGGTGACAAATATGACATGTAGGTCATGAGACCGCATGCCTGGAAAAATGATGTTTCTCTTAAAAATAAAAGAGAAATTTGGAAGGAGTAGATTTTAGTGGAAAGATAATTAATTCAGTTTGGTACTTGTTCCCTTTAAGATGCCTATAAGACAACTGGTCTGGAGTATCTAATAGGTATTTGAAGATATAAGACTGGATATCAATTGCAAGGGAAGGACTGAATAAATAGATTTGAGAATTATCAGTGTAGTGATGATAATTATATCCATGTAAACTGATGAGATCACTAAATGAATAATACAGTGGGAAAATAAATGAGGGTACATGATAGAGACTTGTGGAATCCCTACAGTTAGCTGATATGATCTTTTCGAAGATCCAGTAAAGCAATCTTAGACGGGGTATTTAGAGAAGTAGCAGAAGAACCAGGGAAGAGTAGTTTCATGAAAAACTAGAGAGAAGATATTATTAAGAAGAGAGTGATCAACATTATCAAAGACTGCAGAGAGGTGAAGGATGAGATCTGGGAAAAGGCACCAATTGTAGAAGGCGTTTTCAAGGCATTTTGTGACTACAAAAGAGAGGGAAGATATAGGAGAATATTTAACATAATGAATGGATTACAATGAGAGTTTTTTTTAATTTTTTTTTAATTTTTAGTTTACAACACTTGGTTCTACTTAATTTTGAGTTCCAGATTTTCTTCCCTCCCTCCCCCCTCCCTCTCCAAGATGGCATGGAATCCCTTATATCTTCCCCATATAACCTCGTGTTGAATTAATTTACACAGTAGTCAAGTCGTGGAGAAGAATTATGACCAATGGAATGAATCATGAGAAAGAAGAAACAGAACCAAAAAAAACCCAAAAGAGAGGGAAAAAAAAGGTGGGGGGGAAGGCGAGCATAAAGTGTGCCTCAATCTGCATTCATACTTCATAATTCTTTCTCTGGATGTAGACAGTATTCTCCATCATGAGTCCTTTGGAGTTGTCTTTGCACCTTGTGTTGCTGAGAAGAGCAAAGTCTGTCAGGGTTAGTCCTCACAGAGTCCATATATCTGTGGTTGTGTATAATGTTCTCCTGGCTCTGCTCTGCTCACTCAGCATACAATGAGAGTTTTTTGAGGGTGGAAGAGACAGGATATGTTTGTAGTCAGTAGGCAGGGAGAGACTGAAGATAAATGAGAGAATGGGGATGATGGAGACTGAAATCAGCTGTAAGAGAGATAAGTTATGATGGAATCACATGCACATGATTGAGTTTGCTTTGACGAGAAGAAGAGTTACCTCTTCATGGGAAATAGGAGTGAAGTTGGAATTAGTAGCAGAAGGTATCTGGGTGATGTAAGATGAAGAAGAAGGAGGTCTTGTTAAATGGACTCTATTTTTTTTCTTTAAGATATGAGATAACATTCTTAGTTGAAGTTGGGGAGGAGGGAAAATCATAGGAGGTTTGAGGAGGGATGAAAAGTTTAGAAGAGCTGTTGTATTAAGTGGGACCATCTTTCCTCATCATTTTTTTCTAGGTCTTTTGTTGTCATAGTAATACCAAGTTCTAATTTTTCAGTCTTTTGATTTTATTATATTTCATGTGGAGACACTGTGTTGTGTTCGCTCCATTTCAGGGAGTGCTTTATTCAGATCATTTTTCCAACTTCTGTTCTAATTTATTTATTATCCTACCATTTTTCCCCCTCAAGAGCTCTATCTATCTATCTATTGCTCTACTCACACTTATTCTAGAATTATTTTTTTTTTATTTTAGCTTTACATTTCTACTTCCCAAACCATATTTTTTTCATAGCATTTAAAATTTTCCTCTATTTACTCATTCCTGTTTTGAAATTTTTTTAGGCTCTTCTTCTTTCCACATTCTTAGATGGGGTATGAAGGTCATTCTTTGTCCTATATCTTCTATGGTCTGAATGCCCCTGTGGTTGTGCCTATGGTGAATGGGGCTAGGCCTACTCTTTTGCAATCCCTGCCACCCATATAGATCTCCTGGTAGCTCAATGTGGATGCTGGCTTTGACCGAATTTCATTTTCTTTCTGCTTGTAAATCTTACGAGTCAGAATCTCAGAAGTCAAAGTTGCAACAATAATAAAGCAGAGGAATCTTGGAATATAATGTTACCAAAGATAAAAAAGCTTACAGTTAAGAAGAACTTATCTTAGAAACCTGAATAAAATCCTACAGGTGCAAAACAGACCTTTAATAGAATAGAGAACCTTCAAGCATGCCTTGACTGAAAATTGGCTCTGTCCTTAGCCCCAACCAGAGATTTTATTAGTCTCAGACCTCCTTGAATAGATTCCAATTCAATTTGGTGTTTGGGTTGCCCAAAAATACCTAGTTGTTGTGTTGGTCCCTGTCAAAGCTGACACAAAAGCACTAACTTCAGAACTCTTGAACAGTCCAAGGCATATACACAATACCCAACTTTTCCTCCTGGTACAAAAAGCAGGGAAACAAAAAAACAAATTATTTTAGTGTTATATCCTTTATAGAGTACAGGGGTTGGCCCTGTCCCTGCTGTAGCACCAGTGGACTAGGTCTAAGATTCCGTGGGCTTCCAGGATTGTTTATTGAAACTCATGCCAACTTCCACTCTCTGACTCCATCTGCACCCATTCCATCCCTGCCTCAAGTCCCTGCAGTCTTCTGGCTATCTTCTTATACAGGCTTTGGCTAAATAGAAGAACTCATTAATATTTCTCTCTGGTTTTCATTATCACTGTTTTAGCTGGTTGTCTTTTTAGATCTTTCTCGGGATGTTTGTCAGGAGAGTTGGACTCTTCTAGGAATAATTATGTCACATTTTAAGTAGAAGAACAACAAAATAGCTCATTCACACATTTAACACATGATGACTATATTCATAAAACCAATAAGGATAAGCTAAACTACATACATTAGCTGCGTGAGATTAACACATAGCAAACACAAAAGTAAAGCACTTGTATCTTTTGGAGTCACTATGAATGGAATTCAGTCTCATACTATAATGGTAATCAGGGCAGTGCTTTTTGTTGTCTTCTCCTTTGGACTGCTGAGGTAATTAAATACTTTTGATGAGTCTTGCCCTTCAAATGTAATGACCAGCAAAATGGGATTTTTTCACTGTTCTTTGCTTGAGTGCTTCTCAGCTCTGAGGTAATCTAGTGCCCCAGGGCCCTGAGACTGTTATGTAAGATCCAAAGTCCACTTTTGACTTTTGGTGCATACTCATGGAAGGAGTGTTGAGACTGCACAAGCCATAACTGCCCCCTGGCTTTGCTAACCCAGATTCATTGGTTCTTTGGTAACTATGAATCGTGATCTGGTCTGTTTATGTTGTGTATGTTTGCATATGCTCTGAAGTTCAGGTTGCTGACTTTTTCTCCTGAACTAAGTGATTGATATATGTATGTTTAATTAAACTGAGATTCTTAACCCCTTAAAGTTACTCTCCTTAGAAAAGCACATCAAAGACCTGTGTTAGCAGCCCTTCTGTGTGCTAGTTGTTTTTGGTCTTACACAGCCACAGTAGCTGCTAGCAGATTGTTGTTACACACCGCCCCCCCCACACACACACACACAGTTGTCATAATTACATTCAGATACCAATAATTAGTATATGACCTGGCAAAGTCAGTAGCACATGCACATAAGCACAAACTTATTAAAATATATTGCCAAGTCCATTCTTCAACACTAGCAATAACAAATCATTTTTCAGATATAAAAGAATTAGCAATAATTTGGCTTAATTTTGAGAGATGGACTAACCTAGGGGAAAAAAAAAAACAAAGCAAAACAAAACAAAAACCAGGTGAAATAAGTATTGTATCCCTTTTAGAATGCATTGAATTAGCCTGGCCATATCCTGGGAAACATGTGCTCACCTCTGAAGTACTTTTTGTATTGTGATTATGCAACAAACCCAGCATTGTCTCTTCAACTTCTGCCCCATGACAGCTGATGTGAAGAGAAGAGATAGTATCAAATCTATATCATATAATAATAAAACCTCAGTTGGAAGAGGTGTAGACTCCATGGGCCTTCAAAAAGCAATGACTACTCCACTCTCTGTCCTCTTAATATCTGTCAAGTATTGTAAAAGTTGTCCAGCCCCTCTTCCCTTTCACCTACTCCAGAAGAAATAAACACACACACGTGCTTGCATATGCATGCGTGCACACACATGCATGCACACACACACACACACACACCTGTAGATACAGATATATAGACATCACAGCTAAAGCACATGTGACATGTGTGAGTTTAGGTGAGACTGAGCCTGAGCATTGGTCCCCTGGCTGCTGTTTTTGTTTCATTTCTTTCCTGACTATAGATGCTCAGTGATTGTAACATGGACCTGACCAGCCTTTGTGGCAATCTTCTTATGTCCACATGTCTAGAGATCTTGAGTCACTTGATGTATTAAGAAGGCAGAATTTATGATTTCAAAGAGAATCATATATATGTCTAAACGGTTCAGAACCACAGGATATAAGGAATTCTCTAAGTAGAAGGCAGAAGAATTAAAGCATTTATTCAGGCTCCAAAGTAATGGACCCACGAACCAGCCTCCCCATTTTGATATTTTGATCAAAAGCTTCCAGGCCCAATAAGTCCACCTCACAAGAGTAACCAGGAGGCCACAGAAAAATGTAATGATATTAAACCAAATCATATCCATGCTTCCCCTCTCTGGTAAGAAGATTACCCACTGGCCTCAAGTCCTTGCTCGGCACTCCTCGGTCCACACATGGGTCAGCCCTGCTTCCGGGTCGGCTCTGCTTCTGCAGATCCTGCTTCGTCTTCGGCTTTATCTTCAGCTTCGGCTGTAGCTGTGTCTTGGCTCACCTCTCCTCTCAGCCTCCAGCCCCCAACCCAGTGATCGAGTGCTGAGAGCTAGCCTTCAGGGTGCCTCCTCACCTCCTCCTTGGTCCCAGGTCTACGAAAGGCTGCTAGAGGCCCAGGCACAAGCGGGGGAAGTTTGCACCCTTACTTTGTTCCAAGACCATGCTCTGCTTCGTGGCTGCCGCAGTGGTGACGGTGCTGAGACGCCCTCCTCCTTGCTGAGACCCTGGCATCATCAAGCGTGGCCTGAATGACCAGAGCCCATTGGTTCCCGAGTTGGCCCCTCCCCCTAGGACCCTAGGAGGCTCACATCCACATAGACTAGGTCAACACCCAACAGGGCATGATTCTGGAGTTAACACCTCCCCTTAGCCAGCCCTACATTGGGCCCCACCTCAGTCATCAATCCACACCCACATAGGTTTTACACCTAATAGGGCCTTGGGCCTGGGGCTTAGCACTTAGCAAGATTCAATGAAATAGCTGAATCACTCAAAGCAAACAAAAGCCAAACTCCTCAAGGGCACCTATTGAACTAAGTGCTAAGGAGCCCATTTTGCTTACCAACACACTTTATCAGATTTGATTCACATCAGGAGGAATTTATACTTTGAATAAGATAACTACCCATATGTGGAAGAGCACAACCTATGGCCAGGCTTATGTGAAGCTGGAAGGAATTGTTTAATATTGTAAAACTCAGGGGAAAAGTAAAATGTCAATTCAGCAGTCTTAAAAGTTGCTTCATGTTCTGAAACTTAAGACAATTTTTTGGGAAAGTATAACAATTGATATAAGTCACTGGTATCATGTTTGATGTCTTTTGCCAAGGCATGTTTGTAAGCTTTTTTTCTAAGCATTTGTTTTTCTATGTATGTATGTATAGGAAATCAATAGCTCCCCCATATCTGATTTATGTTGTATGTTGAATACCTTTCGATTCCACTGCTAAACAGTTCCTCAACATGAACCCAAATTGGAGAGGGTATAGAGCACCAAGTATGTAAGAATATAAGATAAGGTAAAAAAAACAAATTCTAGCCTTTCATTTATATTGTTAGGCTCCTTCAAAACTAAACCTTCTCCCTGTATGTGGATAGAGAAAAAGAATATCCTTAGCTCCCTTAGGTCCAGCAGAAGTTCTGATTATTAAATAAGCACGAAACTAAATAAAAATGAAATGGCATTATTTAAAAAATTCAAGCCTAGAAAAAGAAATTCAGCATCAAACAAGGAAATACTTTAAAACCGAGTATCTTCAAGAAAGAAAAGACAAAATTTAAAAAAAAATCGTATTGCAAACAGCAGGAAAACTGAACTAAAATTTGGCTCAAAATATAAAAAACATGAAATGGAGGATAAATTTTCTTTGGTGAATTTCTTCAGTGACCTCTGTGTCAACAAGGCTAATGTGCTAAAATAAGTAAACAAACATACAAAAAAAATAAAAGTGAATGAATGAATGAATGAATAGAGGGGAAAAGAAAAGAGTGAAGTATTTTTTGTGCCTAATCCAAGGGAGAAAAAATACATTTCAGGGCAGTATAAATTTAGTCCAAAGTACCCTTGCATGGAACATTCACATACAGGCCCTGTAGTGTTGGCTGTGTGCTATGTATAGGGTTATGGATTCCTAGAACACACATACACACACACACACACACACACACACAGAGAGAGAGAGAGAGAGAGAGAGAGAGAGAGAGAGAGAGAGAAACATGCACATTATTCTTTAGTTTCTTTGGTGTGTAGGACTAATAGTGGCTTTTTTTTAGGTCAATCAGAATGCACTGTTTTGTAACTTTTGAGCATAGGTCTAAATTCATGTACACAAGCCAACATCTACCCCTCACTACTATTTGCTTAATCAAGGCTTGTCTCTGTCTCCTTGGTTATTCTGGTTATCTTTCTTGCCACCTCCTTTCTGGTGAAAAGATGTCCCCTACCAGCTTGTTTGTGTGAGGAAAATATTTTATTTATTAGTATGAACCTATCTTTATGTGGCTAGAAATTGTCTAACCTGAAACTGTAGGTCATGATGATCTCAGAGAACCACCAGGGAAGACAGAGTACTTATTTTGGGTCTATCCAGGTCTTGAGTCTAACCAAAACAACTTGTGTTTTGTGTCTACCAAACAGCTTTCACTTCATGCAAATGTTATTGAGTGTTTACACTCACCCAATGAAGTTCCTTTCAAACAACCTTTACTGTATGGCTTGTCCTTAGGCCTTTGTTTGAACTCTATATAATGAGAAGCCCACACTTTTTTCTGGCTTTACCCTTTGCCAAAAGACTTAATAAACTTCTTTCTAAAAACCTTGTTATCTTTGGAGTTTGTTCTCACCTGACATTAGAAATAGAGTAAGAGTGCTTTGATTACTTCTTCATCTTCATCATCATTCTATGTGGTTTCTTCCTATGGCTTTTTGAAAACATCCTCTGGAAGGAATTTCCTTTAAAAGTCATGATGATGAGGTTAAAGAAAAATGATGGTGTTAGGGAGCCATAGGTTTCTAGGGGTGCTCAAGACCCCAAAATACTGACGCATTGGGTCCTACCGAAAGAATTTGACCCAAGCCTTCTCAGATTTTGCCATAATGGGTTGTCTTAAGAAATCCCACCATTTCTGATGCCTGTTTTCACAAGCAGGCCAGATTCAACCTATTGAGTTAGATTGGATCTGAGCATCTTCATGGAGGGAAGATGAAACTTATATACACAAAGATTGTAGGAGGGATCTAAGGTCATCCTGGGGTGATGGGAGGAGGGGTTTAGGGAGGGTCTTGAGGAGGAGTCTAAGGAAGAGCTGGATGGGACTGGGATGTGGTCAGACTCCAGGAACCAAGAGAATGGGATTAAGGGTGGGAAGTAGCTGAAAACATGGATATTGATAGTATCAAGGATTGGGAAATGGTTGGACAATAAAAGGCAAGGCTAGGTAGAGATTTGGGCCTAATGATAATGAAAGGCTTATGGCCTTAGGGGAAGGCCAGATCTAATGGGAAGATTGAAGGAGAGTTCAAGGGGGCTCCCAGAGACTGTATCCCATCATATTCAAGGGTGTTCCCAAAGACTGTACCCTCATCAATGAGGTTTAAGATAAAGTCAAAATGGGTACATGATTTAGACATAAAGGGTGATACCATAAGCAAATTTGGAGAGTCAGGAAGTTTATCTGTCAGCTCTATGGAGTAGGGGAGAATTAATGACCAAACAAGAAACAGAGGACATTATGAAATGCAAAATGAAAAAAAATAATTTTTATTACATTAAATTTTAAAAAAAAGTCTTGCACAAAGCCAATGCAACCAAGATTAGAAGGAAAGCAGAAAGCTGGGGAAGAATTTTTATTGCTAGTGTTTCTGACAAAGGTCTCATTTCTAAAATGTATAGAGAACTGAGTCAAATTTACAAGAATACAAGTCATTCCCCGATTGATAAATTGTCGCAGGTTTTAAACTGGCAGTTTTCATATGAAGAAATTAAAGCTATCAATAGTCATATAAAATGCTCTAAATCACTTTTGATTAAAGAAATACAAATTAAAACAACTGTGAGATACCACCCCATATCTGTCAGATTGGCCAATATGACCAAACAGAAAAATGATAAATGTTGGAGAAGATGTGAGAAAACTGGGAACACTAATGCATTGTTAGTGGTATTGTGAGCTGATCCAACCATTCTGGAGAGCAATTTGAAACAATGCCCAAAAGGCAATAAAATTGTGCATACCTTTTGATCCAGCAATTCTACTACTAAGTCTGTATAACAAAGAAATCATAAAAAATGGGAAAAGGACACACATGTACAAAAAATATTTATAGTAGCTCTTTTCTTATGGCAAATAATTGGAGGTTGATGGCATGCCCATCACTTGGGGAATGGCTGAACAAGTTGTGGATATGAATGAAATGGAACACTATTGTTACTTAAGAAATGATGAGTGTATGGATTTCCGGGGAAAAAAGGGACTTAACATGAACTGGTGCTGGGTGAAGCGAGCAGAACCAAAAGAACATTGTCCACAGTAACAGCAATGTTGTGTGATAATCAGCTTTGATAGACTTAGCTCTTCTCAGCAGCACAGTGATCTAAAACAATTCCAAAAAACTCATGATGGAAAATTCAATCCACATCAGAGAAAAAACTTCGGAGTCTGAATACAGATCAAAGGATATGATTTTTTTTCTTTCTTGTGGTTTTTCCCTTTTGTTCCGATTCTTCTTCACAACATGACAAATGAGGTAATATATTTAATATGACTGTATGTGTATAGCCTATATCAGATTACTTGTTGTCTTGGGAAGGGGGTGAGGAGAGAGGGAGGGAGAAAAAAAATTGGAACTCAAAATCTTATAAAAATTAATGTTGAAAACTATCTTTACATATAAATGGAAAAAATAAAAGTCATGGGGTCTTTGTGAAGTGAGTATAATGTTTGGCTCTTTAAGTAACTGCTACAGTAATGACTGGGGTTCTTACAATGGAAAAATGATTGCCACTAGGTATTACATTGGATTATTTCAGATTGTAAAAGGTATTTATGGTAGACTTCAATGTTTAAATGAAGAAAATAGTCACTTAATTTGACCTCTTATTATTACTTATATTAATAATAATTCATTTTTTTAAAAAAGTATATTATTTAGATATGAAAGCTGTAAGTAATGATACTTTAAAGTAATCATCTGTCCTTTTCCCCATGGGTCATTTTAATTCTTTGTTAAAGAGATTGGATTTTATGTTTTTAGCATTAAGGAGTTAAAAAGTATTTCTTCCCCTTTTGCCAAAGCAAATTTCTCTATGTCAACAGTTTCTAAACTTCCATGTAATAATTACAGAAATTTATTTTGCTTTTGAGACAGTGAAGCATTAATTAAATCAAAATTCTTTTATGTACTAGAAGACTCATGAGAGTCAGTGTGTGGCACCTTGGACAGATGGCTGGTCCAAGAGTCAGAAAGATCTAAGCTGACATAATATCTCTGACACTAACTGTGGGATACTAAGTAAGTTAATCTGAACCTGTTTCCTTACCTGAAAAATCAAGATTAAAAACCTGTATACCTACTTCACAGGATTTATGTATGGATCAAGGGCTGTAAAGCATGTTACAAACTTTAAATGCTATACAAATGTCAGTTATTGCTAGGGACTATGGTTATGTCTCCCTTAAATAAAACTCAGTATATGAATATTAGAACTTCAAAAATAGTTTAATAGGGTACATTTGCATTGCTAAATGAATCTTCATTTTATGAGTAAGGTTTTTATTATAAATTTTAAATGGTATTCATTTTCCTCCCAAAATTGATTTACATACAACTTTCAGTAATATTTGTCAGTTGAAATGAGCTACAACTCTACTGTACTTGTGGTTAATTAAGTCATCATTAAGAAGCTGATGTTTGTGTGCATATACATTCCCATAATTAAGCTATGTGACAAATATTTTCTAACTTGGCTGTGTTTTGATGGGATCAGTAGGTATTTTCAAAATATATAAATTTCTTAAAGGTATCAATGCATTTTCTTACTTGTAATAATGTTAATAAAGATGAATCCTTAATATAATTTTTAAAAATGCTTCTTTATAATTGGCCTCAATTAACAAAACAATACAGAATGCAATAGCTAATTCCACTGCCATAGGTATTTCTCCAAAGCAGGAATAATCTGCATTTATCCAGATCATTACTCAAGAACCTGAAATAAACAAGCCCCAGACCAAGAAAACTTTTTGGTGTGTAACAGAACAATAAAAAAATAAGGAGAAATCAACATTTTGCACAAAATATTTTAGATAAAATAATTTTTAAATACATGGAGAAAAAAATATGTCAAGGAAAACAATCCAAAAAGTACAAAAGATGTAACAGGACATTATAAGATTGCAAATTCTTTTACACAACAATAATGATCAAAGTTACCTAGTACTTGATTAAAAAAAAAAAACCTTTTGAAAAAAAATGAAAGGAATAGGTTAAAATTATATGACCTAAAAGCAAATATATACAGCAGTCTAGTGTTCCATATATTCAGTAACACAAACTACTGTAGATAATTATCTTTATTCATTTATTAATTTAGTATATGTATATACTATATGAAAGGCACTCTGCTAAGTGCTAGAGATATAAAAACAAAAATGAAATCATTCCTGCCTTTGAGGAGCTAATGTTCAATGGAGAAAGCTGAATAGCAGTTTTAGATAGAGTTGAATTTCACAGTCTAATCTTTTATATAAAATACTTCTATATCATAACAAAGTATATGTGGCTAAAAGCCCTGTTATTTTTTTTTTAAATCATACCATCAAAAAGTCAGAGAAGAGAAGGCGATATTTCTGACAACTATGGACAGATGAAAAACTTGTTAATGAGTAATAGGGATAAATTGTAAAAAAGATTTTTAAATGCCAATGATATATCATTAAAATGATTTGTAGAATGAAAATTTATGTACTAGAATAAGAAGAAAATATTTAGACTGAAAAAATATCTTTGCATTAAATATCTCCAGTGAGGCAGTTTTCAAAATATGAAAGGAACTGAAACAAATTTATAAAATTTTGAACTCTTCCCTAAAGGATTATTTATCAAAAGTTATGAACAATTTTCAAGAGAAAAAAACAATGTAACCTATCAAGGCATCTGAAAAAAAGTTTCAAAATGGCCATCAATTTTGCAAAGATGACAGAAGATTAAAAAAAAAAATCAATGATGGGGGAGGGACTGTGGGAAAAGTTATGTTAATTAATTGCTGTGGAGGTGTTGATTAATTTTCCTATTTTAAAAAGCAACTTAGAACCATGCAAGAAAATTAATTAAATGCTCATATTCTTTGGCCCGGTGGTCCCACTTTTGAGTTTACATTACAAAGAAGTTATTGACAGAAACAAAAGAATCATATATACAAAAAACTTATAATAGTGCTCTTTGTAAAAGCAGAAAGTCGGGGGAGGGATCTTTTTACCCAGCAATTGATGATACTCTCAATGAAATTTAGTCTATGAATATGATTGTGCTATAAATAATAATTAATGTGAAGATAGAGAAAATTGAAAAGATTTGTACAAAGTGATTTGTAAGAATATAAAGAATAAACATAAGAAATACAATAAGGTAAATTAAGACAGCATTAAATATCAAAACTCGAATACAATAAAATGGACCATATGGATCATTAATAAATTATAAACTTTAAAAATAAAAGTGGATATTTTTTAAAAGAAGAAAAAAGGATAATGCACTCGAGTTCTTAGCTGTAACTATCAGGTGGAGGTGGTGAACAAAGAAGGATGAGTTGTCAAGAACTCTGAATGAGCAGAATTATCTCAATGTCATGAGGAGATTCACTCTTCATTCACTTCACAAGAACGGAATTTTCCTTGTAAGTTACTCTCCTTCTGGGTTATGGCTTTACCTTCAAATACCTCTCATGGTATTTTCCAGAGGAAGGAGAAACATGGATACTTATGTCACTTTCTCCTAGGGCTGTACCAATTTTCATTTTCTGAGGGATGAGGGCCCTCTTTTTTTCCCCCAGGGACATTCAATTAAAATAAACTAATAAACTCTGATGTGTATAAATATGTGTAGTAGGAAGGCCGAATTTATGATCTCAAATATAATCATGTATATGTTTGAATGGTCCGAAATCGCAAGGGATGAGAGATTCTCTAAGGAGAAAACAACAAGAAATTTATTTAGGCCCCACCGCAGCAAAAACTTGAACCAGCCTCCCCATTCCAACATCTTGACAAAAAGACTCCAGGCCCAGAAAGCCCATTTCACAAGGGCAACTAGGAGGCCAAAGAAAAGCAAGAGAGTATTTAGCCAAATCATGTTCACTGGCCTCACGTTCCT
>JAQQSZ010005407.1:0-13874 GCA_028646595.1 Phalanger gymnotis
GTAATTCGAACGCCTGTGAAAATCAATGCTGAAAACCAAACATATTAAAAATAAATTATAAAATTAAAAAAAAAGAAATTATCAAGAAAAACTGCCCTGATATTCTAGAACCAGAAGGTAAAATAGAAATTAAAAGAATATACCAATCGCCTACTAAAAGAGATCCCAAAATGAAAACTTCCAGGAACACTGTAGCCAAATTCCAGAATTATCAGGTCAAGGAGAGAAAACTGCAAGAAATCAGAAAGAAACAATTCAAATATCAAGGGACCTCACTCAGGATTACACAGGATTTAGCAGCTTTTACATTAAAGGATCAGAGGGCTTGGAATATAGTATTCTGAAGGGCAAGGGAGCTTGGATTACAATAAATAATTGACTACCCAGCAAAACTGAGCCTAATCTTTCAGGGGAAAAGATGGATTTTTCAATGAAATAGAGGGCTTTCAAACTTTTCTGAAGAAAACACCAGAGCTGATGAGGAAACTCGATTTTCAAATACAAGACTATAGAGAAGCATGAAAATGTAAAGAGGAAAGAAAAAAAAACACCATGTTCTTCAATAAGGTTAAACTGTTTACATCCCTATATGGGAAGATGATATTTGTAACTCTTAAGAACTGTATCCCTGTTAGGGCAGTTAGAAGGGGTATACATGGATAGAGAATGTGGTTATAATTTGACTTTGAAGCGATGATACAAAAATTAAAGGGTGAAAAAAGGATTGTACTGGGAGAAGAGTAAAGGAGGAGGCAGAATAGGGTAAATTACATCACATGAAGAGGTGAAAAAGACCAATTACAATAGAGGGAAAGAAAAGAGGAAGATGAGCATCTTACTATTATCAGATTTGACTCAAAGAAGGAAGAACATACACAGTTGGGCATAGAAATTTATCTTACCATATAGGGAAGTAGGAGGGGAAAGGGGAAAGAAAAGGGAGGGGGCTGATAGAATGGAGGGAAGATCGAAGGATGCAGTGGTCAGAAACAAAATACTGGTGAGGTGGGACAGGGTGAAAGGTGAGAGAAAAGTATAAGCAAAGGAAAAATAAGATGGAGAGAAATACACAGTAATCATAATTGTGAATGTAAATGAGATGAACTCTCTAATAAAACAGAAGCACACAGCAGAGTAGATCAACGACCAGAATCCTGCAATTTGCATTTGAAACAAAGAGATACATACAGAATAAAAGTAAAAGGCTGGCTCAGAATATGTTATGCTTCAGCTGAAGGAAAAACAAAAAAACAAAAGACAGTAGGGGTAGCAATCCTGATCTCAGACAAAAAAAAAAGCAAAAAGTAGATCTAATTAAAAGAGATAAGGAAGGAAACTACATCTTGCTAAAAGGTCCCACAGACAATGAAGTAATATCAATACTAAACATATATGCACCAAGTGGTATAGCATCCAAATTCTTAGAGAAGAAGTTAAGTGAATTACAGGAAGAAAAAATACAGCAAAATTATACTGGTGAGGGACCTCAACTACTCCCCAAGAACTCAATAAATCTCACCACAAAATAAACAAGAAAGTAGTTAAGGAGGTGAACAGAATTTGAGAAATGTTAGATATGATAGAACTCTGGAGAAAATTGAATAAAGACATCAAGGAATATACCTTTTTCTTGGTGGTATTGGTTCCTCTACAAAAATCGACCATATACTAGGGCATAAAAATCTCACAATCCAATGCAGAAAGGCAGAAATATTAAATGTATCCTTTTCAGGTCATAATCCAATAAAAATTTCATGTAACAAAGGGCCATGGAATGAATGAGTAAAAATTATTTGGGAACTAGATAATCCAATCCTAAAGAGTGGTGACATCAAAGAGAATGACAGTGATGAGACAATATACCAAAATTTACTGGATACAGCCAAAGAAGTACTTAGAAGAAACTTTATATCTCTAAATGCTTACATGAATAAAATAGAGAAAGAAGATATCAATGAATTGGGTATGCAACTAAAAAAGCTAGAAAAAGAACAAATTAACAATCCTTGATTAAATACCAAATTAGAAATTCTGAAAATCAAAGGAGAAATTAATAAAATTGAAAGTAAGAAAACTATAGAACTAATAGTTAAACTAAAACACAATAAAAGAGACAAACCTTTGGTTAATTTGATTTAAAAAAAGAAGGAAGCCAAATTACCAGAATCAAAAAGGAAATGTGTGAAGTCATCACCAAGAAAGAGGAAATTAAAGCAATAATTAAGAGCTATTTTGCCCAGTTGTATGCCAATAAATCTGCAATTTAAGTAAAATGGATGTATATTTACAAAAATATAAATTACCCAGATTGACAGAAGAATAAATAAAATTATCAAATCACCCCATTTCAGAAAAAGAAATTGAACAAACCATCAATGAACTCATTAAGAAAAAATCTTCAGGGACAGATGGATTACAAGTGAATTCTATCACACATTTAAAGAACAATTAATTCCTGTACTATATAAATGATTAGGAAAAATAGAAGAAGGAGCCCTACCAAATTCTTTTTTATGATGCAAATATGTTGCTGACACCTAAATGAGGAAGAGCCAAAACAGAGAAAGAAAATTACAGACCAGTTTACTTAATGAATATTAATATAAAAATTAAATAAAATATTAGCAAAGAGATTACAGCAATTTATCACCAAGTTAATACTCAATGACCAGGTGGGATTTATGCCAGGAATTCCGGGTTGTTTCATTATTAGGAAAAACTATCAGCACAATTGAGCATATCAATATTAAACTAACAGAAATGATTATCTTAATAGATGCAGAAAAAGCTTTTAACAAAATACGGCATCCATTCTTAAAAAAAAAACACTAGAGATCATGGGACTAAATGGAGTTTTCCTTAAAATGAAAAGTAGTATCTATCTAAAACCTTCAAAAGGCATTACATGTGACAGGGATAAAATAGAAACTAGCCTAGTAAGATCAAGGTGAAACAAGAATGCTTATTATCATCACTATTATTTAATATTGTACTAAAAATGTCAGCTTTAGCAATAAAAGAAAAAAAAATTAAGGAATTAGAATAGGCAACATGGAAACAAAGGTATCCTTCTTTGCAGATGGTATGATGGTATGCTTAGAGAATCTTAGAGAATCATTTAAAATTACTTGAAATAATTAACAACTTTAGCAAAGTTACAGAATATAAGACAAACTCACAGAAATTATGAGCATTTCTACATAATACCAACAAATTCCAACAACAAGAGATAGAAAGAGAAATTCCACTTAAAGTTACCCTAGACATTATAAAATATTGGAGAGTCTACCTGCCAAGACAAACCTAGCAACTATATGAACACAATAATAAAACACTTTTCATAAAAATAAAGTCAGATCTAAACACCTGGAAAAATATTGATTGCTCATGTGTAGGTCTCCTTAATATAATAAAAATTATAATTCTACCTAAACTAATTTACTTATTCAGTACAATTCCAATCAAACTACCAAAAACATTTTATGGAGCTAGGAAAATAATAATGGAATTCGTCTGGAAGAACAGAAGTCTAAGAATGTCAAGTGAGTTAATGAAAAAATGCAAAGGAATGTGTTTTAGCCATACAAGTTCTAAAGCTCTATTATAAAGTCAGAAAAAATCAAAACTATTTGGTCCTGACTAAGGAATAGAGTTGTCGATCAATGGAATAGGTTAGGTAACCAAGAAACAGTAACAAATGATTAGAGTAATCTACTGTTTGATAAACCCAGAGATTCCAAATTTTGGGATAAGAACTCACTATTTGACAAAACTGCTGGGGAAACTGGAAAATAGTATGGTAGAAACTAGGCATAGACGAACATCTTATACTCTATACCAAGATAATGTCAAAATGGGTACATGATGTAACATAAAGGATGATACCATAAGCAAATTAAGAGAGCAAGGAATAATTTACCTGTGAGATCTATGGAGAAGAAAAGAATTTATGACAAAACAAGAGATTGAGAACATTATGAAATGTGAAGTGGATAATTTTGATTACATTAAATTAATTTTTTTTCACACAAACAAAGCTAATGCAACCAAGATTACAATGGTAGCAGGAAACTGGGAAATAGTTTTTACAGCCAATGTCTCTGATAAAAGCTTCTTTTTTAATATATAGTGAACTGAGTCAAATTCATAAGAATACAAGTTATGCCCCAATTGATAAATGGTTACAGGATATGAACAGACAGTTTTCAGATGAAGAAATTAAAGCTATCTATAGTCATATGAAAAAATGCTCTAAATCTTTATTGATTAGAGACATGCAAATTAAAACAACTCTAAGGAACCACCTCCTACCTATCAGATTGTCTAACATGACAGAAAAGGAAAATGATGAATGTTGGAGAAGATGTGGGAAAATTAGACCACTAATGCATTGTTGGTGGAGTTGTAAACTGATCCAAGAACAATTTGGAACCATACCCAAAGGGCAACCAAATTGTGCATACCTTTTGATCCAGCAATACAACCACCAGGCCTGTATCCCAAAGAGATCATAAAAGAGGGAAAAGGACCCACATGTACAAAATATTTATAGCCGTTCTTTTTTGTGGTGGCCAAGAATTAAAAATTAAGGAGATATCCATTAATTGGGGAATAGCTAAACAAGTTCTGGTATATGAATGTAATGGAAAACTATTGTTCCTTAAGAAAATGATGAGCAGGTAGACGTCAGAAAAACCTAGGAAGACTTACATGAACTAATGTTGAGTTAAGTGAGCAGAACTAGGAGAACATTGTGCATAGTAACAGCAACACTGTGCAGTACTCAACTATGATAGACTTGGCTCTTCTCTGAAATACAATGGTTTAAGACAATTGTGAAAGACTCATGATAGAAAATGCTATCCACATCCAGAGAAAGAACTATGGAGTCTGAATGAAGATTGAAGCATACTATTTTCACTTTTCTGTTTTATCTCATGTTTTTCCCCCTTTTGTTTTAATTCTTCTTTCACAACATGACTAATGTGAAACTATATTTAATATGATTGTACTTGTATAACTTGTATCAGATTGCTTGATGCTTTGGGAGGGGTCTGGGGAGGGAGGGAAGGAGAAAAATTTGGAAATCGAAATCTTATAAAAGTGAATTTTGAAAACTATTTTACATGTAATTTGAAAAAATAAAATACTATTAAGTGGGGAGAAGTAGATATATTCAATTAGCCACAAATTAAAAACATAGTTCAAAAAGGAAAAAAAATACAAAAAAGTAAATGTTTATACATTTAACTTATGGGAAATAGGAGGTTAGGTTCTTGTGACCACCAAAAACTGTAATCTTTCACTAAAGTTTGCAGAAAATACTCTTTTCTGAGTACAATTCTTTATAACAAAGCATTAATTCTTTAAAAAAAATGCACTTTTCCTAACATGGTGACCATGAAATAACCCATAAAATGCAGGAGAGAGGAGAGGCAGTGTGAGACAGGACAGTGAAGGGCAGGGTCAACATATCAGACGAACATGGAGCTTAAAAAGGGAAAATGACAACCTGCCATCTTTAGTGCATTTTAGATTAAGTGGTTAAATTGTTCCCCATTAAAAGCATATGATTCAAATTGAGTCCTAGCTCCCTTCCTCTTCTCCCTCTGAGCTCTGAACTCCCACCTGGAGACAAGGCCTGACTAAGGGAGCTTCTCTGCCAACCTGATGTGGCCTGGGCAAATTGGACTACTCCCAACCTTCCTGCTATTGTGCCATGCTGGACACTCAGTAGCACCAAGGTACAAGCAGCAGGGGAGATGGGACGCTAGCTCAGCAGTCCAAGCAAGCACTGGTGAGAGGGCAGGGGCAATCATTATCTCATTTACTCACAAGCTTACCCATAAACTTTTCTATTTTTTTTTCAATTCTGCCATCATGCACTTGAGAGGTTATTTTAGCAGTTTCTGGAGCAGATTCACAAACGCTTTTCCCGAATACTTTTCTCTTTTTTTGTGTACATAAGGAATCATTTATTTGTTAACACCAAACTCATGGCCAACAGCAACTGCAGACATTCTGGTACAAAGTTTATCAAACACCTTTATTTTCTCACTAAGCTGCATCACTGACTCTACACATTTGGGCTTAGAGCCCAAAGAACTAGCATTACACATTGGGGGGCATAATTGCAACACAAATCCTAAGTTTTGAAGGCAAACAATGAAAATACGCAACACATGGGGTGTTCTTTGCAACACTAGGCTGAACAAGACCAGGGAATTGCCTAGTAAGATGTTAGCTGCTCCAAAAACTTCCCCACATTGCATCTCTCTTTTATTTCTCTGTTGCACATAGTTATGAATGTGCCCATTTGCCAATGTGAAAGTGAAAAATGAGCCTACTAATAAGATCAGTGAAAGTTAAACAAGCAGATGTTGAAGACTGACTATAAATCTTTTTGTTTATTAATTAGTATCAACCCTATTAACCATATTCAAACTGAGTCCTATTTGTTTCACCTTCCACTAAAACCCATGGCTTGAATCCGTCAGCAATATATCTTTTTTGCCATACTATGCAGCTAGGTGGTGCAGTGCCTGGAGCCAGGAAGACAGTTTCCTGAGATCAAATCTGGCCTCAAACACTTAAAACATGTGAAACCCTGGAAAAGTCATTTTACCTGTTTGCTTCTATTCCTCATCTGTAAAATGAGCAGGAGATGTAAATGACAAATCAGCCCAGTATCTTTTCCAAGAAAATCCCAAATAGGGTTATGAAGAGTAAGATACAACTGAAATGAACAAATAAGGACATGCCTAATGACAGATACGATCAAAAGCCAAAAGCATTCTAATAAAAGAAAATAGCTAGGTAAAGAGAAAGAAAATGAATTATGTTGCAAACATTCTTATTAGAGAAATAAGCCATTATCATTTTCCATTCTTCTAGAAGAGGTAGTTAAGTAACTTCCCATTTAATTTGTGTGTGTCCCCATTTTATTAAGATCATAGATGCAGTCATTTCAAACTCATGCCACTATATTAAAACTTGTAGTACAAATACACTCTTATAGTTTAAATGTGGTGAGCTAGATAGCACTGATGTCTTGGGGGTGGAAAAATGTCAAAGCTGCTGGATGCAACACTTGTATTCATTATTTTTGTCCAGGCAGTATTTAAAATTTCAGGATTCCCTGGCCAGGTCCAGGTCACTTGATTTCTCTTCTTGGAGCTACCCTTCTTTCCATTTCCATGTTCATTATTGCCTGTGCTTCTGGGATCTGCATGTCTCCCATGCACTTCCTTTTTCAAGACTTTCAGGAAACTTAAAATCTGCCATGTGGAAGGGCTTTGCCACTCATTGGAGCCTTTTTCAGTTGTTGTAACCACGTTTCAGGCTTACATACAGCATCATTGGAAATGCAGGGCAGATAATTTCTCCCAGTGAGGAAGGATTTTTTTAATCCCCAAGGTTTGTAGAAAAATGTAATCTACAAAACATTCTCTACAAATTTTTGGTGTTTTGTCCCTATTTAGTCTCTTCTGTACTTCTAGTTCAAGAAAATCTTGATGTGTCCTGCCTTGGCTTCTTAATTATGGCCACCCAAAGATTTGGCTCCAGCCAACATTTAGTGGCAGCACATTTGAAGACTTATATAACATCATTAGGATAGCTTTCAAAGACATAAGCAAGTTTAATCACGGAACAAAAAATAACTCACACATATCACAAGTGGTAGGCAGGGGTGGGATCCCCAAAAAAGACAATGTATGGGAAATTATGAAGAAAAATGCCTGACATTTTTGACAGGCCCTTTTTAATGATACAAGCCTACTAAATGGCATCATTGAAGAGGCAGAGCCAAGATGGCAGAGAAGAAGTAGCTACTTGCCTGGGCTTGCCCCTAAACCCTTCTAAACGCCTTTAAATAATGCCATAAAACAATTTCTGGAGTGGAAGAACCCACCAAAGGACAAGACGAAATAATTTTCCAGCCAGGCACTGGTGATACAGACAAAACGATCTCTGCCCTCGTGGAGCTTACAGTCTATTAGAAGGCACCATTCCATATATAAATATATACAAAGGCTAGGCAGAGGTGTAGGACTTGGGATTTCACTGGTATTGGGAACAGATAATGGGTTAGGAAACTCCGTCTCCTTGTGTAGGTCGGCACCTTCTCTGCAGCTTACAGTCTCAGAGACTTGACCAGAACATGGAGAGATTAAGTAACTAGTCTAGAGCCAAGTAGCCACTGTGTGTCACAGTCAGGACTTGAACCCAGTTCTTTTTATCTAATTCAATATCTGTGACTTTGCACTGCCTCTCATAAGAATATACAAAATATACTTGTTTTTGTTGTTGTTCGGTCATTTCTGACTCTTTGTGACCCCATTTGGGATTTTCTTGGCAAAGACAGTGGAGGGGTTTGCCCTTTCCTTCTCCAGCTCATTTTATAGATGAAGAAACTGAGGCAAAAAGGATTAAGACCAGGCCTTGGCAAACCAGGAGCGGGCCTAGGGAACCACTTAATCTGCTGTGGCAGTGGCTGCTTCCAGAGCTCTCAGTCCACAGATAAGGGGTCAAACTATTGATAAGAAAGGTATTACAGGAGTCTCTTTGCTGGCACTGGCGGTGGGACTCTGTTGCTTTGCCCATACTCATTTCTGAATCATAGTCCTGAGTGGCAGTCCCAGGGCAAAGAGGAGCACCAACACACCGGAGCTTGAGGGACCACAGAGGAGCTGGGATTGTCATCACAGTTCTAGGGCAGAAAAGGGTACTTGTGGCTACTCACAGACCAGAGCAGGGCCAGGAGAGGAGTAAACACCTCTCCTTAGATCATATGAAGGGGTAAGATTTAACCTCTCTTAGGTATGTAAGATTATACAAACTGAGGCCTTGATTCAATTGCAAAATGAATTTCTTAAATGTACAGAGAACTGTCTCATATTTATAAAAATAAGAGCTACTCCCGGTTGATTATTGATAAAAAATATGAACAGTTTTCAGATGCAATAATCAAAGCTACTGGTAACCATATGAAAAACATGTTCTAACTTACTATTAATTAGAGCAATGCAAATTAAAACAATTCTGAGTTACTACTTTATACTATTTATACTATATTGGCTAATAGGACTGAAAAGGAAAATGACCAATGTTGGTGGGTATGTAGGAAAAATGAAACATCAATGCATTGTTGGTGGAATTGTGAACTTATTCAACCATTCCGTAGGGCAATTTGGAACTATGCCTGAAGGCCTATAAAAAACATGCATACCCTTTGACCTGACAATGTCACTACTAGGTCTTCATCCCAAAAGAGACAAAAAAAAACCAAAAAAAAGGTAAAAGAATTTTCATGTACATAAATATACATAGCAGCTCTTTTCTTGTGGCAAAGAATTGGAAATAGAGGGGATGCCCATCAATTAGGGAACAAGTACACAAATTGTGGTATGTGATTGTGACGGAATACTATTTTGCCATAAGAAATGATGAGGGGGCCATCTCCAGTTGTCCTGATCTACATATTGCCACTAAACTCAGCTGGCTTCAGAGTAGAAAGTAAGGCTAATGACTTTGCCCATCGCTTTCTCATTTAAATCCAATTCACTTGCAAGTCATGGCATCATCTTCCTGATGTCATAGTCCTCTCTGAGAACAAAGGACAAACAAACTGTGAGTAGTCTGAGCTGCCCCATTGGGGGCCCAACTTGCCAGTTCCAGTTGGGCAACACAGCTCCTTCCTTCATTTTTTCATTCCTTCATTCCTTCATTCCTTCTTTCCTTCCTTCCTTCTCCCCTTCCCTTCCCCTTCTCTCCTTCCTCTCACTCTGTCCACATAGGGTATCATACCCTCATCTGGAGGTGCTATGCCCAAAGGAATGTAAATTTTGATTGCTGAAACCCAGCAAAATTTCTTGGGGTTATAGGCTAGATTTCTGTCTTAAAGACCATGCCTTAAACTCAATTCCCTCCGGCTTTCATTGATTGGCCAACAGCCCAAGCCCCACTTAATGGTCATTGCTTGGGCCCTGATGGCTCAGCGAATGTAAATAGTGTATATATATTTTCTGTTTTGACCTAAACCCAATGGGTTTTCCTCTCCCACAATGATTTTATTTTATTAGGTATGAGTCCATTCCTTGGCTCATTTTTTACCTAGCCTTAATCACTGAAGTGGTATTGCCTCAGTCAAAGTCAGAACTTGGAAAGATGTTAGCTTAAAAAGGCCAAGGTCTTCCCCTGCATCCAGGGCCACGTCCAGTCATTCTGATCTATATCTTGCCACTAGACCCAGATGACTTCAGAGGAGAAAGCGAGGCTGGTGACTTTGCACAGCCCTTCCTCATTTAAATCCAATTTACTGGTAAGTCATGGCATCATCTTCCTGATGTCATATTCCTCTTCAAGAACGAAGAACAAACAACAACAACAAACCAAGAAGTGAAGAGCAGGATGCTCTCAGAAAAACCTGGAAAACTTGTAAAAGCTCATGCAAAGTGACATGTACTGTGTATGAACAAATAGCAATATTATAGATCAGCTGTGAATAACTTAGCCATTCTCAGGCATACAATGATCCAAGTCAATTCTGAAGGACTTATGATGAAAAATGCTATCCATCTCCAGAGAAAGAACTGATGATGCCTGAATACAGATTGAAGCATACTATTTTTTACTTTATTTTTCTTGAGTGCTTTTTGGTCGATGTTTTCTTTCACATCATAAGTAATATGGAAATATGTTTTGCATGACTATTCATGTATAACCTATATCAAATTGCTTGCCTTCTCAATGATAGTGGAAGAGGGGGAAAGGGAGAAAAATTGGATCTAAAAGTTTTACAAATGAATTTTAAAATTGTTTTAGATGCAAATGGGGAAAAAATTAAATATTAAGCAAAAAAAATGGCCTCATGGAGCTAACTTCCTCTATTCTCTCAGACCCTAACATGCCATGAAAGCATAGGACCTGGTCGAATTCTAACCCTTTTTATACTTTGCTCTTTTGATTCATGGGTGGCAATTTCTGCTTTCTATCATGATTCTTGATGTATATTTTCTATGATGATATTCAAATTATTTTTTTGCTCTGTAGACACTGAGCATTTGCTTAGTGTTTGATCAGATTTTTAGAATGTTCATTTCAAATTCTGCTCATTTGTTGTTTGTTTTTTCTCATGTTTTGTTGTTTGATTTTAAATGTTTATGTGTTTTTTTTGATCCACTAATGATAAAGAATGCATCAGACTATATTTATAACAAGGACATTCCAAAAGAATAGACTGAGCTAGTTTTTCAATAAGAAACATTTTGTCTGTCAAGGTTGACTGATTTCTTAGCTCAGTCTCTATTTGGATAGAAGAATATTCCTAACTAGTTAATCTCCTATTTAGTGGGGTTTTTGTTGTGGTTGTTTGTTGTTGCTGTCTTTCCTGGGGAATATTTTCAGAAGTGGGACAAGTGTGGTTACAATCCCAGATCTGTCACTTATTACACATGTGACATTGACCAAGTTATTTGAATTCTAGTTTCCTCAAAAGAGGGAACTGGCTTAGATAATCTCCAAAGCGTTATCTAGCTCTAAATTTATGATATTATGTTTAAGCTAAAAGTCATAAACCCCATTTCTCAGCTTTCAAAGGCAAGCCACAAAGAAAGATTTCCAACTCGACCATCTTTCAAACTGCACTATGTCCTATAAAAACCTTCCAGAATGAATAGCCTATTGTTGTGTGCATTCTGTTCTTACCTATAACAAACTACCTTAAAATTTTTATCAAAGGATAAATAGAAGACCTTGCTTGTGCCTTGATTCTTTCTTCATTTCATTGCTTCTATGGAATTCATTGGCAGTAATTTGGAAGCTATTTGGTCTAGAAATCTCCCCCAAATGTGGCAATGTGGTTGAGAGAACTTCTTCCATCAATGCAGACCATAACCAATTTACTAGTTAATAGTCTGAGAGAGTTGCCTTGGGCACTAAAAAGTTCAGTGGCTTATTGAGGATCACAAAGCCTATATAGGTATAAAAGGTTGGATTTCTGACTCCAAGGCCAATTCCCTACCCACTACTTACCGCTGAAATTAGTATTTTGAATAAAGGTTTGAGACAACTTGTTGTCTAAAAATAGTCAATGGGAACAAATTTTTGAGTGGCAGAATCTACTAGGAGACAGAATGTGGAAGATTTCCAGCCCAAGAGAGCTAGAATACCCCTCTCCCACACCTTGCTCTGTGAGCTTCAGTGTAACCCCAGGGGAAACTCAGAAAGACTTCATTTAGCCTTGGCCTTGGCACACACCATCCAGCTCCAAGCCAGCACCAGGTGAGTAGCTAGTGGCCATTGGGGTTGCTATTGGCCAGAGTAAGGGAAGCTCAGTGCTACTGAAGCGGGAGCCACCTCCCCAGAACTTCCAGGCTGCTAGAGATTAAGCTACAACAATGTAGTTCATCTTTGAGTGGATCTATGAAGGCTTTAGCAGTGTCCTGCAGTTTTTAAGACTCTGCAGGAAATCCAGAAAACTCGTGTTCTTGGTTTTGGACAAGGCAGGCAAAACAACCCATTTACATATGCTCAGACATGACAAGTTAGGATATGTTCCAACAGTACATACATCTAAAATTCTAACAATTACATAAATGAATGTTACAACCCTTGATCTTGGTGGACTTGAGCAAGCAGACTGGGTTTGGGGAAAAACAAACAAACAAACAAACAAAAAACTATTTACCATCTGTTAATGAGATCGTCTTTCTGGTGAACTGTGCAGATTATCCTCACCTCATGGAAACCAAAGTTGAACTCAATGCACTAGTGACAGATGAAACAATGTCCAATGGGCCGATCATTATTTGGGGCAATAAAATTGACAGATCAGATGCTATCAATGAGAAAAGACTTCATGAGATATCCATACTTTATGGAGAGACCACAGTAAATGGAAACATGCCTCCGAGAGATCTGAATGCCAGTGTTCAGGTGCAGCATGCTCAAGAGACAGGGCTACTGCAAGGGCTTCCCCTGGCTGTGTCAGTACATTTACTAATGTTGAGGCAATGAATATAAAAGCTTTTTACTTCTCTGAACTGAAAAAAAGACTAGTCAATGAATCATTCTTTGATGGTAATAATTCCTATCATTTATGACTGAAAAGACTGATACATAAGCAATATTTTGAAATGAATTGAATTATTATTAACATTGCTTGTATTTGTAACTACAGATACTAATTGCACTACCTAATACCACTCATATCTCAGCCTTTTAGACTTAAAGTTTAAGAATAGAATGAACCTATTTCTAATTGTTCATGCCAGTAAGACTACTCCCTCTCGTTTCTGAGTAGTCCAAAGCTAAGCCAAATTATATGAAGTTGTGTTCCTATATGTCATTAAAGGGATTCTTCTGCTTGCTCCATTTATAACTGCCTCATTTTAATTTTCCATATGACAGCCAATTGACTGTCATATTACGTTATTGGTTATTTGCATTTCATACCCAGAAATATAAAATCATACCTAGGCAGCATGCAATCGTGTACTGTCTACTTATGAAAAAAAAAAGTAAATGAACTGAACTTAGAACTGAACTTAGTGTCAAAATCTAGTCTCTGACACTGTAATCTTCTATGTAAAGAGAAAATGGAGGCCTGCTAGCTTTTTGTGTAAAGAAAAGATGGAGACTTGCTCCATATTTCATATCTACTTTATTGAAGTTTAAGAAATGTACCAATCTGATGCCTCATCATGACATAAAGGCGACCCTGGGATCTTTGAGCCTGTGCCAACAAGATGGAGGAGGCTGTGTGGAAAGGCTTTGAGGATAGTATCAGTAATGGAATGTTTCTTCCTTCTAAGGGACAGCCTTGCTCAGCATGAAGCTAAGCATAATTAGCAGGCTGTCCAGTTGGTGACCAC
>JAQQSZ010005408.1:0-13874 GCA_028646595.1 Phalanger gymnotis
AAGGATATCCTAGATGTAACTCCGTCTCTCCGCCAGAAATCTATGGAGATAGAAGATACGGAGCATTTTGATTGGTTTGCAGAGGGATTTTAATCTTAGCAGAATTTTCTCTGGCTCAAGTGAAGTGGTCAACAGGTGCTTCTTCCAGGTCTGTTTCAGTACTCCTGATGTATGGAACTGGTCAAAAGGGTCTCCACTCGATCAGAATGGCAAATTGGAACAAGCTGTGCCTTCAGAGACATATCCAACTTCGGACTCTTTGGTATCCATAATGCCTTGGCTTTCCAAGGATGGAGAATCAGTATATGTAGAAAAAAGAACTGTGATGCTGTATTCCTCCAAGAAGAATGTTAAAGGTAGTGTTAGGAGTTTGGGGCAAAAATTTGGCCCCAAAGCCCTTTGAAAAGCATTCAAGAAAACATGCAGCAAATTGAGCTATTTGTTCACTATGGCAGTGTTTTCCTGTCTCAAGTGAAGAGGGCAGCGGGCTACCCTCTCTACCTTCACGGACGTATCCAACTTGAGACTGCGTGATACTCATGCCTTGGGGATTTCCCAAGGGTGGAGGATTAGTATTTGTAGAACAATAAACTATGATGTGGAAGTTTGGAGAAAAACAAATTTGTCCCCCAAAAACCCTTGAAAAGAAAACATGCAGCAAGCTGAGTTATTTGTTCATGGGTTTTTCACCATGGCATTATTTCTGTCTCTCAAGCGAAGAGGGCAGCAGGCAGTATGGTTCATTGCTACCCTGTGTGCCTTCACAGAGGTATCCAACTTGAGACTGTATGATTGCCTTGGAGGTTCCCCAAGGTTGGAGGATCAGTATGTGTAGAAAAATTGACTGTGGTGCTGTATCCCCCTTGCAGAACTGTAAAAGGGAGGTGGGAGTTTGGGGGAAATAAATTTGCCCCCCCCAAAATTCCTTGAAAAGCATTCAAGAAAACATGCAGCAAATTGAGTCATATCTTTCTGGGTTTTAAGTGTGCCTTCACGGAGGTATCTAACTTGAGACTGTGTGATATTCAGATGCAATGATGGAGGATCAGCATGTCTTTTTTAAAAAATGGACTGTGGTGCTGTATCTCTGTTGTGGAACTTTAAAAGGCTGGGGTCATTGGGGGAAAACAAATTGTCCCCCCAAACACCTTGAAAGGCATTCAGGGAAACATGCCACAGGTTGATGTGCTCATGAGTTTTTCTCCCTGGAAATATTTCCACGTCTCAAACAAAGAGGCGGGGCGGGAAGTGTGTATCATTGCTACCCTGTCTGCCTTTGCGGAGGTAATCTGGCTTGAGGCTGCATGGTACGCATACATATAAGAGAGAGTTTAAGCAGTAGAGCTGAGGAGAATGGGTAGAACATTAAAGGAAGGTGGAATCCTTCTGGACTCACCTTGTGAATGGAGTAATGTGAAGTCAGGTTTAAGAGTTTTGGAAAGAGGTTAGATGAGATATATTACCTCATAGACAGAAGGATATGGAAAACTTTCTCAAGATATTTCTGTTACAATTTCAAATAGATAATACAAGCTATCAAATTACACGTAGATGCAACATGGAAATAAATTTGCAGCATGGAATTCTTTTCATAGAGCATATGAAACTTCTGTCCTTTAAGGACCATTAGAAGGGGCATCCCCATAAGAGGAGAATGAGAATGTGAGACTGCCACCATGAACCTTTGGGAATCAGCTACCTGGAAGTGGTGAGCTGTGTCATTTCAGGTGTTGGCAGGTGATGGGCTTCAGGGAAAATTGAAACTCCGAAGGTTATCTGTCATTCGTGATGTAAATCCACATTTGATTTGCTTAAAGTTTTTCCTGAAACCAGATTAAAAAGCAGTCTTGTTTAAAGTCAGATCCTGCTAGGATCATTGTGGTGAATAAGAACTTAATGCAAAATACACTCAATGTTGGGCATTAAGGTGATAGATAGACTTGGAAACCCAAATTCAAGGTTGATCTCCTACGATTACTGGCTGTGTGATCCTCACTAGATCACTTCACATCTGTTTGCCTCAGTTTCCTCATCTGTAAAATAGGGCCGATAATACTAGCCCCTACCTCCCTAGGTTGTTGTGAAGATCAAGTGAGCTAATAAGTGTAAAGTGCTTAGCACAGTGCCTACCACACAGTGCTATGTAAATGTTAGCTATTACTATTATTTTTTCATTGCTGGTTTTTGAATGCCATTAGCAAGACGATTCAGGAATGCGTTAAATGGAATTGATGCTATTTGTTGAAAAGTTTGGTATTGTGTTTTAAAAATATAATTTTTAAAATTTTTGTTAGGCTTCTAGTTTTTCTTGTATTGTGAATTTTAGGAAATATTTGTATAAGAAATGCTGTTAATTTGAAAAATGATACCTAGAAGGTATTGCAATTGTGTCATTGGAAAATTAACTTCTCATTATGCTATTAGGTCATGAATTGAGGTATTGAAGAATATGGTCACAATATTCCAAAACTGGGTAATAACAATGTACCGTGGGCAAAAAGCTATGACAGACCTGGCACATTGTCTTCCCGAGGCTCTTTGGGAGCTTTCATTTGGGTGGGTTACAAGATCTTATCAGTTCCGTGAGTGAAGCTGCTGGCAGCATGTTGGAGAGTTATTTGAGAAAATAGGATCTCTCTCACAGCTGAACTAAAAGGACTTAAAAGTCTCTGTTAAAAAAAGCGGTTTTTTTTATCTGATAGATTGGCCATTGCTTACGAAAATTACGAAATTGTGCCTGGAAAAGTATATGTTGAAGTTACACCTTTGAGCCAATTCAGTGTGAACGGACCTTGGATTTGAAGGTATTATATTTTGCTTCGGAGTTCATAGGCAATATGGGTATCGGTTGGTCTGCAGGCTTATGCTGGCCAACATTTTTTCAGGATTTTTGAGTGAACTACCATGTACTTGCCATATATGAAAAACTACAGAATGTGATTACTCTTAATTTCTAATGATTGATTTCTGCTCCAAGATGGATTTAAACTAGAAAGAACAAAAAAAGATATGGCCTTATATGTGATTTCATGTATTTATTTTTTGCTGTTATTGCAACATGAAAAAAGTAATACAGCGCTAAGCTGTGATTAGTGAAATTTTGCTATTTGAAATAAAATCTCTTGGGACTGTAATTTGGTGGTGTTCTGAGTTTTGATTTCAATTATGACTGTCTGAATTGTCATTAAGTTAATATTCTACCATTCAGGGGAAATCCCATGTGCTGCTTAAAGGCAGTGCAGCCTGAGAACTACTATAGATTAACCGTTATAAGTAATTTCTGTGCCTGGGAAAGTTGAGAAGATGACTTTGTGTAGGTGAAGCCTTTGGACTCAGTTTCCCCATTATACTATTTACTTTCTGAATAGGAAATTTCCCCCCTGGTTAATTCCAAGCCTGTCTATGATATCCTGTGAATAATATGGAACTTTTCTGTCAGAATAAAGGTTAACTATGACTCTTAAGTGGAATCAAACAGAGCTGAGGGAGTTTTCCCCATTATGCTTATGTCAGATCAGTCTGTGCCCTTAAAGGGAACAGTTTTTATATTGCTATAACCATGTCCTTCCATTTTCATAGCAAATTTTTTATAATCAGGGCAAGTGAACTGTAGAAGTTTCTGTCATTACAATCAATATCAAAACATCTCTGCGTTACTATAATGTGATACAAGTATGAAAGATCTTGCTGTTTTTAATCTGATTTTGTACTCAACCTCCTATCCTAAGCAACTAGGTAAGTGAGTTCTTAGGCTTCCCATCCCTTTGCTAATGTCTATATATTCATGTATAATACTAGATCCTTACAGTACCTCATTCTTTCTATGATATGAGGGTTTTGTATAGCTGTACATATATATATATATATATGTGTGTGTGTGTGTGTGTGTGTGTGTGTGTGTGTGTAACACACACATATATATAATGGATTGGCTTCCATTTGTTTCTAATGGGATATACAGGCTTTGAGTATGTCTTAGTAATAAGTTCTCAAAGTTGGATTATGGATTTTATACATAAAATTCCCTTAATAATTGTGTAAGGAAATTTTAAATCATATTTTTTCCTGTTTCAAAGTTTCTATCTTGATAATATTAAGAGACAGAAGGACTCATTTTATAAGTCAGGCCCCTCATGGATCTTTTATAAGATTCTTCCTATGGGGCAGCTAGGTGGCACAGTGAATAGAGCACCAGCCCTAGAGTCAGGAGGACCTGAGTTCAAATGCGGCCTCAGACACCTGACACGTGTACTAGCTGTGTGACCTTGGGCAAGTTACTTAACCCCAATTGCCCTGCCAAAAAAAAAAAAAGTAAGATTCTTCCTTCTGCCTATAGATGACATTGTCCGTATCAGGTCCAAGGTTCAAGTACAAATAGAATGGATGCTTTGTAAAAACTGAAGTTTTCTGATCTTTCAGGTGAATTATAGGTTCCCAATTTCATGTTCTTACAATTCTGTCATACATAGGGTTAGCTCCATAAGGTTTGAGTTGGTTTGCACCACACAAAGTAGTTTCTGGAAAACCGAATTTAAGGGGGTGTATTAAATTGTTTTAAGTCCTTGTTACTGGCAGATTTTAGCAACATTAAAAAAGGAACCTCTGCAAGTGACACGGAACCAGAAAACTAGATGTGCTGGGAGGAGCCTGTGCCAGATCTGCCATGAGAATGAGGCCTGTTCCAGAACTTTAAAGGGAAGATGTTTCCAGGGATCAGACGGCTATGCCAGATAGCCGGTTCCCAAGATAAAATGTGATGATTAAATGGGCGTTTGGAATGTATTACCAGGAACCAAGGAGACTTTGCTATTTAATATTTGATGACTTTGATTGTACCGTCTCATGGTGTGTATGTCTGCTCGCTGGAGAGGTATACCCAATTTCCTTTTATTGTTCAGAGGTTAGAGCTGTTCTTTTTGCAACTTTTGGCCAACTGTAAGCCTGTCGTATGTTCATGTTAACCTCACCTGTTATGGAATCCTATTGTTAACTGGGACGTTTGAATCTCCCACAGTGATGTAGTTACTCCCCTAGCTAACTGTATAAGGGAGGGTTTCCCTTGTCAATATGTAAATGTCACTTCTCAATCAGTCCATTGCCACCCCTCCAAAAGCTATAGAGTCTGTTTAATGAGATATATCTCCTTAAGGGATGTGTGAGATTATGACTCAAATTTGTTCGACTTTTAAGACATTGAAGGAAGCATGAGGTGATGATTTTTTATGATACTCATGGCCACAGTGCATTTGTTTCCTGGTGTAAGTTTAACTCTCCTCATTTACAGCCCGTTGCGATTTATTCAAATTAATTCCTCTGACTGTGAGAGTTTGGGAAAAGTTTGCTGCCAATCTGGCTCCTACCCCTCCTGAAAGGAATTCTATTAAGCTCTAGACAAGATAGGTAGTGAGGAGGCTGTCTCCAATGAGTTGGGTTATTTCAGTGAACTTTCTTTGAGAATTTAGCCCAGCTCTCTGTTTATGACAATGTTGGGTTTTAAAAGGCTCCAAAAGAGAAGAGTAATGAGGAAAGTAGTTCATTATTTATCCTTTATCAATATTGTTTGAACCTAACTTTGTGTGATTAGAAAATTGTCTAACCCAAAAGTTGACCCTGGAGGTCAGATAGACTTCAGTGATGCCCTGGGGAAACAGGATGGCTGCCGGGAATACTTAATTCCATCCAAATCTCGTTTTGGGGCCACCCAAAGCTTGTATTTTGGATTCCCCGAACTTGAATATTTATACTTAATTACTGATACACATCTCAAACTGCCCTTCTCTGCAAACTACCTGCAGCCAATCAGGCAAAGATCTTTATGTCCTTGTCTGAACTCTATAGCCACACACATCTTTCCCCAGCTCTCTCTTTTGCCAAATTATCTAATAAAATTCTTTATAGAAAGTATTTCAGATCTGGGGGTTTGTTCTCACAGCTGACAAAGACTACTGTTTGAAAGGGTTTCCCTTCGATTAGATCAAGATGTGTCTCCTCTGGACTATCCAGCTTTAAACTATTGTAACCACTTTTATTTGGCTACCCGATGATGGACAATCAGTTTGAGTAGGAAAATGGACTAAGATTCTGTATCCCTATTAAATAACTTTATTGGTATGGAGCAGTGTCAAGGGGAAAAAAAAGAAATGCCCAACAAATCCCACAAAAACATCCAAGGAAACATAGGCAGCAGGTTGAGTGATTTGCTCATGCGTATTGCATGTTGGTAATTTCCCCTGGCTCAAGGGAAGAGGGTAGCAGGTAGTGTGGATCACTGCTAGCTTTATGGCTGGGCATGGTTTCCACTCACACAGAACGGTGAATTAGATCAAGATGGGTCTTCCTTGGGCTGTTCAGCTTTGGTGTATATGATACCCACATTTGGTTAGTTATGCAATGATAGACATTTTGGGTAGAAAAATGTACTGGGATTCTATATTCCTTTTTAAGAATGTTAAAACTATGTAGGAGTCTGGTGGGGGGAAAAAGATCTACCCCAAAAACCCAATCTTTCTTAGCCAAAATAAAGGAATTTTTTTGCTGAATAAAATGAATGAGTATACTTATTAAAATAAATTGATAAATTTATTCATTTAACATAAGAATGAACATTGCATTTGTTCAATGAAAAGATTGAAAATAGAGCTGCAGGGCCTGCCTATCCAGGTAGTTTGGTGTCTCGAGTCCCTGACCCCTTAGCAAAAGGCTGGTTCTTGATAAGGTCACAGGAATCGTGACGTGTTCCCTTGCCCATCCTCAGCATTTGTTGAAGCTATTTGGAGACATTTTTCCTATTTTTTCTTCCATGGCATTTCTGTTGCTGGGAAGCACCGTTTTTTATAAGTTGTCCAAGAAATAGGGAAGTGGGTTTGTCAAACTAGAAAAATAGAGAAATGTATGGTCTCTATTTGTTCACTTAAAATAATGAATAAATGTATCGCTTTTTAAAAATTAAACTACACTTATTTAGAATTCAAAGTGAAACAATGTGTTCAAAGAAAAGTTTGAAAAATGGGTAGCACTGGCTGCCCACTGGCCATTGGTGGTCTTGAAGCCCTGAGCTTTTAGCACAAAGGCATTTCTTTGCATGATAAGTAGAATAGTAAAGGCTACTTTGCCCCCTCTGTAGTCATTTTTGTATATCTTAGCATTAGCTTTAGCGATATGAAACCAGAATCCCTGTTTTTCTGAGGACTAAATTTGCCCCTTTCATGCTACCAGAGAGGTGAGGAACTTAAAATACAGAGAGTGAAATTGCTTTTCTTAGGAATAAATGATTTGTAATTGGAGAAAAAAATCAAATTTCCTCTCTGAAAAAAATAGATTTATTCTTTTCAAATCTGAAATAAACCAACAGTTCATGTGTTTAAAGAAAAGATTGAATAAAGTGTAGAAACTAGTGTTAGGAGTCTTAAGTCTATGACCTGTTGGCACAAGAGTGATTCTTGGCAAGGTCATAGAAATTCTAATAGGTACTTCACCCCCCTTTAGTATTGTTTTATATTTTAATTTGAGCTTTGGCAAAACCAAACCAAAAGAATAGAAGACGAGAGAGTAGCCTTGCCACTTACCTACTGTGAAGGTGTTTTTTTGAAAATGCAGCAAATTATATAGCGTTTTTGGCTTGACAATGTGCAAGGGCTTTTTTAATTACTTGTGCCGCTTTGAAATACAGGTTTGATTTGACCTTTTTCAAGGGTATTTTTGGACATTTTTCCAACTTCTCTTATATGTGGTTACTTGGAGTCACCATTTTGAACGAGTTTTCTAAGAAATGCAAAATAAGGGAATATATTTGTTGCATGAAATAAATGTATTGAATTTTTAAAATAAATGTGTGAATTTATTCATTTCAGATCAGAAACAAGTTAGGCTGTTGGTCAAAAGAAAAGCTTTTTAGGTGTAGCAGTGATCTGTTGGAGTCCTTGAAATTGTGACTCCAGGAGATATGGATGATTCTTGGCAAATCACAGAAATCATAAAGGATACCTGCCTTTCTTTAGCATTTTTGGGTCCCTTAGTTTGAGGTTTTATAAAGTCAAGCCAAAAGAATTGAAGACTTCCATATGTTTCCTGCCATGGTTGAGATTAATTGAAAATGCAGTGAAGTATATACAGTTTTGTGACATGGCCAATATGGCAAAGCTATTTCCTTGCCCAGCCTGCTTGGTCATATGGGCTTGGATCCAAGGGTTTTTTAATGTATTTTTAGAAAAGTGTCCAATTTTTGTTCAAGGGGGATGGGGGTGCTTAAAAGCACTATTTTGACAATTTGTCCAAAAAAATTAGGGAAATCTATTTCTTTGTCAAAATAATGGCATAAATTCACTGAGAAAAAAAATGAATAATTTTTTAACATAAGTCAGTGAAAATGTTCAGTTAAAAACTAGATTTAAACTAGTTAGTCATTTAGGTGAAAAAAAAAAGATTGCTAAAACAGTAGCAATGCCTTCCCTTCTGGTGCTTCCCCAACCCCACCTCAGTCCTCATAGCGATAGAATTCTTGGAAAGATCACAGGAGTCATAAAGGGCACCTCATCTCTCTGCCATTTTTGTATCCCTTTGTTGGAATTTTGGCAGCATTGAGACAAAAGAACAGAAACTGGAAGAACCTTGCTACTTGCTATCAGGGAAATGATTCATTTAAAAAGCAATATCATGTGATTTTAGGCATGGCCAACGTGACATGGGTTATTTCTTGCCCAGGCTGCTTTATAATATTGCTCTGGCCTGAAGTTTGGCAAGGGTGTTTTTGGACATTTTTCTGAATTTTGTTCCACAGGGCTGGCTGGGCAGCATCGTTTTGTAAAAGTTATCCAAAAAAGAATTTTTTTGACAAAATGAGTGACAAAATAAATGAATAAATTTCAATTTATAAAATAAATTGATAACTATTCCCTTTAAAATCAGAAATAAATTTGTTTGTTAGTTTAAATGAAGGATTAAAAATGGTGCTGCTTTGCCCACCCCCTGGTTGTTGAGAGTCTTGAGTCACTGATCCCTTAATTCCTGACAAGATCCCAGGAATTACAAATGATACCTTGCCTTTTTTAAAGATTTTTGTACCCTTTATTGAAGGTTTTGTAAGTCAAGCCAAAAGACCAGAAGACTGAAGAGTACTTTGCCATGTGCATGTTGTTTGTCCGTCAGTTTCAAAGAGTACCAGTGACATCACTGTGGTCAAGGTGCAGCGTGTCTGCCTGTGGCTGATCAGTATCAGTCAATCCAGGCTCAGAAGGCTCTGCCACAGGTTAGCCCCCAATAGTCCGTTTGAACATTTGTGATGGAGATCCACATTTCCTTTGTGCTACTATGATTCTGCTTTGTTCATGGAGCCTCCTCACCTGCTGCCAGGGAGGTGATGATTTTAAAATATAGCAAGCTACATCCAATTTGGGTTATGGCCAAGGTGGCAAGATGTATTCTTACATTTCTGGCATTTGGTCCAGGTGAGGAAAAGGAGGGCATTGGTACCAGCGTGGATACCAATAGCTGAAGTGAATGGCATGACATCTGAAGATGGTACTATCCCTTCCAGTTGGAACTCCTCTCCTTTGTCTGTCTCTTCTCCCCTCTGCCCTCTTGACTGATGGTTATGTTTTTTCCTCTACAGAAATATCAATTCTTACACTTCAAGAGGAGGATGGGTCTTCTTCCATTCCTTCCCTCACCTCCTGAAATTCTTCCTAAATCTTTAGCCCTTTAGATCCTTTGTCCCTTGACTGCTCTATGTCTTTTATTTTAAACCTTCCAATAGCCTTGTCTTGCTTTCATTCTTTTCTTAATAAATGACTTTTTTCCCTTATATTTCTCTTGTTTAGCATGTTTGAGGAGAATGTTCTGATTACCTCTGGTTTCTTTTGCAACAATCAATCAACAAACTTTTATTAAGTACCTACTAATTCTTGTCTTTGGTTCAAAGTCCATAAGTTTCGTGGATTATTAGACTCAGCTTTGAAGGATATATTGTTGGGGGAAGGTACATCTTATTTGCTTTTAGAATACCCTATTACAAAATCTATGATTATTAAATATATAGAGTAGTTGTGAGCTTTTCTAGTTAAATTTCCTCCATAGTTGAAGCCTTCTTCTCTCCTTGTGAATACTTGTAAAATTCATTTATTGTTACGGAAATTATGAAATTCAAACACTGCATGACTTGGAGTTTTAAGAAGTGGGTTTTTCTCTGGCAGAGATCTGTGGATGCTACTAATCAGTACTTTACCATATGTTTTCAAAACATCTGCGTAGTTTTCTTGTGTTATTTACTGTAATAGAGTATTCAGGCTTTTAAATTTATCATTTTTTTTCTGGGACACTATCTCCTAGGAAACTATCATATGGGAGCCCTTATAAACTCAGGGCAGGATAAATGACTCATCCAACACAAGCAAGAGAAATAAAAGTAGGTCAACAAAAGAAAAGTAGGTTTCAAAGATAAAGTCCTCATACACAGACCAATGAGACATGCTGACATCCTTTGTCTCCCTATCACCTGTGGAGGCCTACTCATAATGGTGATTGGTGTAACCAAGTCCCACTGTCTGTCTCAGTCTGTAGCTTTGCTCTGCATCTTCTTGTTGCCCATCACAGGTACTTGCCTCAACCCCGTCTTCATCTCCCTCTCCTTGTTCAATCACCAATTAGGAGTTGACTTTGTCCCATATTTTGTCTCTGTTAAGCCTCAACAGGTCTCACTAGTTTTAGGCTTCCCTTGGAACGAGTCAAGTGGCTGCCTTTGCTTGGTGTCTTGTTGTGATTCTGACACATTGGAGATTGTATTTGATTTATGCCTCCTGCAGGGATAGCAGTCCATGAGGGTCACATGCTGTCACTGCCTGTCTACCCATCTCGGTCTCCTTGAGCACTGACCTACCTGTAGCTGGCCTTGTCCCCTGCTGTGAATCTTTCTAGCTTCAGACCCCATCTACCAGAGATTGTACTCACTTTAGTTGTCCTGGTGTGCATCTGACCAGAATTCCATGTTTCTGCCCATCCTCCTAAAAGGTCTTAAACTAGATGAAGGAGCTGTACTGCTACTTCCCTTTGGTTTTGTTCTTTTCTTTATCTGGAACCAACCCTTTAAAAATCTTGCCTAGGAAATATCTTGGGGGAGATAGGCTTTGCTGTCACCTTTCACCAGCTTCACCAGAAGATGGAGCTGTTTCATCAGGTGCTGCTGGGTAGCTAAAGATGGCTCAACTCTCAGAACCTTTCAGAATCACTGGAAGAAAACCATAGGTGATGCCTTCCTGCTGCTTCTGTGGGACACTCTATGATAACCTACTAAGGACAGTAGCCTGTCAAGAAGCCTGGGTATTTGGAAATCAATTCACTCTACAAAGTATGGGCATAAAACAGGCATCCTATGCAATACACTAGAACCTTTTCCAATAAATACGGGAGTGAAGCAAGGATGCCCACTCTTCCCACTATTATTTGATATTTGAGTTCTAGGAATATTAGCAATAAGACAAAAGAAAGAAATGAAAGTCATAAAGATAGGTAAAGATCTGACAAAACTATCCTTAGTTGATATGATGGTTAATTTGGAAAATTCAAGGGAATCAGCAAAGATATTAGGCTACAAAATAAATCCTCAAAAATCAACACCAATGGAACAGCTAGGTGGCTCAGTGAGTAGAACACCAGCCCTGGAGTCAGGAGGACTTGAGTTCAAATCCAGCCTCAGACACTTGACACACTTACGAGACTTAACCCCAATTGCCCTGCCTTCCCCCCTGAAAAAAGACGCTAAGAAAAATCAACACCATTTCAATATAACAAAACATACATCAATGACCAAAAGAGAAATCCCATTCCAATGCTACAAAATGCATAAAACATCTGAGGATCAGTCAACCAGAGCACATAAAAGACTTGTATAGATTCAATTACAAAGTGCTCCTTGAAGAAATAAAGAACTTAAATGGCTGGAGGGATGCACAATGCTCTTAGCTAGGTCATTCCAATATAACCAAAATGAAAATACTACCAAAATTAATTTACACTTCTAATGCTATACTAAAGTGATACCAAATTTGCTAGGGCAAATGACCAAGGGGATACTTCATAGAACCTGATAAAATAATTATGGAATTTATTTGGAAAACAAAAGATCTAGAATATCAAGAGAAATGATAAAAAGAAGAAAGGACAAGGAGGAAATAGCATTTGTGGACCTCAGATTATATTGTAAAGAAGCAATCGTGAAAACCAGCTGGTTTAAAAATAGAGATAGATCAACAGAACAGATTAGAAAAGGAACAGCAAGAAACAATAGAACTCATTGGCCCATTGTTTGATAAAGTAGAAAACACAGATTACCTGGGGGAAAACTCCCTATTTGATAAAAACTGCTGGGAAAACTGGAAAGCAGTCTGGAAGATGTTATAACATTTTACACTACATTGCACAGAATATCCTAAATAGGTACATAACCTTAATATTAAAAATTTAAAAAGAAGCAAATGATATATCTCTCACATGTATAGATAGGAGATGTATTCTTAGCTAAACAAGAGACTGAGGCAATTACCAAAGAGAAAATAGATAACTGATTACTTGAAACCAAAAAGCTCCAGCACAGATAACATTAATGCATCTACAGTAGGAAGAGAAGTGGTAAAATGGGAAAAAACAACTTCGTATCATATTCTCCTTATAAGGGTTTGGTATCTAAGATATATAAACAGTTCATACACATACACACACACACATATAAAATATACCTACATATATATACATATATGACTAATAGCCATTCCCAGGAGGTAAATCATCGAAGGATATGAACAAGCAGTTCTCAAAAGAACTGCAGAGTATTTCTAATTACATGAAAAAATGCTCTATATCACTAATAAGATAAATACAAATCAAAACAACTGTGAAGTTTTACCACACATCCTACAAAAAATGGCAATAATCGATGTTGGAGGGGTTGTGAAATAGTACAACCATTTTGGAAAGCAACTTGGGATTATGTAAATAAAGTAACTAAAACATCCATAGCCTTTGAAACAAAGACTCCATTAACTGCATTTGTACTCCAAGGAAGTTATCAATAAGAAGAAAGTCCCTATGTACCCCAAAACATTTATAGTAGCACTTTTGATGATAGCCAAGAATTGGAAACAAATGGATAAACAAATTGTTGTACTAGAATATGATGGAGTATTACTATGCTATAAGAAATGATCGATGTGATGAATACAGAGAAGCCTGGGAAGACTTACATGAACTGATGCAGAGGGAAGTGAGCAAAGACAAGAAAATAATATACACCAATGACAATGAAAAGAATTCTACACCGATACAATCAAAAAAGGAATGTAACAAAATTATAGAGAATGAAGAGATATGAGAAGACACATCCAACCTATCCCCCCCCCTTTTTGGATTTTAAAAATAGATATAGTAATATTTTATTTTTCCCAATTGCATGGAAAAAACAATTTTTAACATTTTTTTTAAATTTTGAGCTCCAAATTGTCTTCCTCCCTCTCTCCCTTCTCTCCTCTCTAAGTCAGTAAGCAGTTCGAGGATGGGGGTGGAGGGGATCTATAGGTGTTATACCTATAGATTTTCTCAATGTATCAATCAGTTGTGCTGATATTTTTCTCCTCTCTAAGAAATACTGTTAGTCTGTGCTATAAAGCAGCAGTCCTCAAAACTACCTGATAGTGGCTAAGAAACAGAGTCGTGAATCAGTGAAATAGGTTAGGTACACAAGACACAAAAGTCACCAACTATAGCAATCTACTCTTTGATAAACCCAAAGAATCTAGCTTCTGGGCTAAGAATTCACTATTTTGGGGCAGGTAGGTGGCGCAGTGAGTAGAGCGCCGGCCCTGGAGTCAGGAGGACCTGAGTTCAAATCC
>JAQQSZ010005409.1:0-13874 GCA_028646595.1 Phalanger gymnotis
GAAGTTGTCTCCTGGCTCACCCCTCCTCGCAGCCGAGCTTCCAGCGTTCTCAAGCCCTGCCTCAATGACCAGAGACCATTGGTTCCCAAGCTGGCCCCTCCTAAGTCACCAATCCACACCCACACAGGTTTCACACCTCGCAGGGCCCTGGGTCTGGGGCTTAAGGGAAGCCAGATTCTGAGCAGAATTTTAATGGATGGTAGTGACCCAGAGTATTCAAGATTAAAGAAACTTGGATTAAATTCTGTAGAAGGAAATACTTCAAGATATTTTTCAAAACTATAGAATTATGATTTTTTTCCAAGTAGAAAAATGTTTCTTTTTTTTCTTTTATATATAGTTGTCATATGAAGATAATCCTAAAATGGCAGAATTTGAACTGGAATCAGAAATTTAAAGGAAAGGTGAGCATGATTCCAGAATAGAAGAAGAAAGATTTAGGGAGAAAGCATATAATTTTGGGAAAGGCACTGTTATATATATTTAGAATTATACCTGGGTTTGTGTACTGGCCCTACGATGCTATAATTCTATGACCTTGAATAAGTTACTTAACCTCAGTGAAACTTAGTTTACCTCTCTATAAAATTGAATAATCCATTTAGATGATTTCAAAGATCCTCTCCAGTTCCAAATCCTGTGATTTTATATATTTCACTCTAGATATGCTCAGAAAAAAAAGTAGGGGGAAAAAAGGTTTAAATTTTTATGATAAGGCATGGCCACAAACAAGATTCCTAAAATGTTCTTCTGCAATCATCGTACAGTATAATAATTAGAATTTAAAAGAAAACAATTTCTGGATTAGTTATTTTTAAAAGACCTTTAGTGACAAGCTGGGCTGTCTTCATGTTGCACAAATGTATCATTATTAATGTTACCAACGATCTCTCAATTATTAAATGCTTTTGCCTTTTCTTAGTTTTTATTTTGCTTGATCTTTCCTTTGCAGCTTTTTTCACAATCTATGAACTCATCCCCAATTAATAGTCTAACCTCTCTCAGCTTCACTGAATCCCCTCCCTAAAGATCTGACCAAATCTCACTCTAAAAGCATTTATTAAGCACTTACTGTGTACAATGTGCAAAGGGATCATGATAAAAGAAAAGAAAATCCTTCCTCTCAAGAGGTAATAGGGTAAGAATGCACATTGGAGGTTTCAGTTGCAAATCAAATGAAAAGGCCCAGAGGTCCTTAGGGTATAGATAGCAGCATAGCATATAGTTACAAATATTCCTTAAAAATAAAATCATATTCATTTCTGTAATAAAGTTCCAAGCACTTCAATGTCAAGAAATTACATCACATATCTCCCACCCTCTTACATCATATTCCCGCTGTATCCCCTTAATCATCAACCTTCTTCTCTCTATTTACCTCTTTACTCGGTGTTCCTATATAACCCCATCATTTCAATTATCTTCTCAGTTTATCCAATTCATATCTCTCCATTTCACTACAGTTCTATGATTCCAACTGCCTGCTAGACATTTGTATCTTAATGTTCCATCAATACCTTAAATGAAAAATGTCCAAAATTAAATTGATAATTTTTGCTTTTTCCCTTCCAAACCCACCCCTCCAAACCCCCTTGCTTTTTGATGAAGGCACCAAAATCTTCCCACTCACATGTGTTTTTATCTCAGAGTCATCCTTAATCTATCCCTCTCCATTACCTACAAATGCATATACACATATATTCAATAAATTGCCAAAAATTTACAATTCTATCTTCATAATAAATCTCAGATTAGTCTCCTTCAATTTACTCAAACAGCTAATGCAGTCCCTGCTTCTGCTTATCCATATTATTGTAATCATTTCCTAATTTCCCCCTCCATCTCACCTCTTCTTTCTCTACCACAGGTTGCAAAAAGCTGCCAAAATAGTCTTCCTGTGGCACAGGGATAATAGTAAGTATTTAAGAGTTATTTTTTATTTTGATAGATTGATGTTATTTTCATGCTCCAAACCTTCAATGACTCCCTATTACTTCTATTATAAAATACAAACACCATCTAGCTGCCAACTACATTTTAAGGATTAAGTCACATTACTTCCTTTAATGCATTCTATGTTTCATCTATAAAGATGCAGAAGAGACAATTCTAGTATGGTGTTGGGGTTGGGGGAGGAAGTAGCATAAAACTCCCAGACATTTCAGTCTTTTCTAGTCAGCAGAACAATTTATATTTTAATATAACAGAAGAACCTGGGAAGATGGAGGTTTGAACAGTTTTCTTACCATAGCATCTTTCATTTTCTTTTTGAAGAAATAGTAACCTAAGAACAATTGCCTAATTAGAGGGAGTATGATAAGAACTAAAAGCTAAAATGGGTTTATGAACATGCTAGATGACATTTGAACTGAGAGACTTAAGGGAGACAGTAAAGGTCAAGGCAGTTAACAGAAGAGTTCAGGGAAGAGTCAAATAGAATAATTATTAAAACAGTTCAGAGAGTAGAAGTGCCCTTGGTCTAGGCCTCTGGCAACTTCTGTTGTAGTGCGGATTAGAGGAGGAATTCAGCCATTAGCTGAGTCTTGACTAAGAGCTAAAGACAGCTTTGTAACCACTGGCCAAGAAGGGTGACTATGGAGAGCTATAGAAACCTTAATAGCCTTAAGTTTAGAGAACCAGGTGGAGAGATAAGTAGTCCCTTAAGCAAAAGGGCTTGCTAACCACAGAACCCTCAGTGGATTGGAAGGTAGACTAGCAGATGACACTGGAGCAGAGGTCTATAACTGAGGTACAGTTAACAGCTGAAAGGGCAGTAACCACCACCCAACCCATTCAGAAGACAGGCTGCTTAGCCATAATATTCCTCAGTAGATGCAGGGGATGCCCAAGAAACAGAGCCCTAGAAGCACAGACTACTTTGCAAGGAAGATGCTTATTAACCACAGAATTCTTAGTGACTACACACTACCATTGAAAAGAACCTTAAATATGGAGTCATAGGACCTTGATTCAATTTCCAGTGTCTGCTACTTACTACTTGTTTTGACTTTGGCAACTGTTTTCAGCTCCCTGGGCTTCAGTTTCCTCATCTATAAAATCACAGACTGGACTAGAAGATACCTGTGATTGGTTCCATATATGACACAAATGATCTACAGATGAAGAACAGTATATTGGGTAATCCTGAAGAGAGATGCATCCCTAAGACAAGAAAAATAATATCTCCTAGGGAACAGCTAAGACTTAACTCTTTTTAGGAGTGACAGGGAAGCAGAGAACAGCAAGAGAACCTCAACAAAAGATAGCAGCTTTTGGTATCAGAGGTCTGAGATGCCCTTCTAGATTTATGCCCTGGTCTCACTTTCTCACTTATTTCTTCTGTGTGTGTGTGTGTGTGTGTGTGTGTGTGTGTGTGTGTGTGTGTGTGCGTGCGTGCATGTGTGTGTGTGTGGGGGTGCGTGCTCCTCCAAATAGGTGATGCAGCCACAAGTATCTTCTATGTATGGATGCTCCAAACATGATGCTAATGCAAGCCCATTCTTCCCACAGAACTTGTTTATATTTGTTGAAAAGCAAGCTCAAGGTTTATGGAAGAATATTGTTGTTGTAGTTTTTCAGTCATTTCAGTTGTGTCTGGCTATACATGACCCCATTTGGGGTTTTCTGGGCAAAGATACTGGAGTGGTTTGCCATTTCCATCTCCAGCTCATTTTACGGATAAGGAAACTGAGGCAAATGGGTAAGCGACTTGCTCAGGGTCACTCAGCTATTCAGTAACTGAGGACAAAATTGAACTTAGGAAGATGAGTCTTCCTGACTTCAGGCCTGGTGCTCTACCCACTTTGTCACCTAGCTGTCCCTTATGGGAAACTATTCTGTTTCTTATGAACTAAGGATATTCTTTAGCTATTATACTTTTTTAAAAATGTTTTATTCGAACTTTGACATACACCAAATAAAATGAACATTTCCATAGCAAAAAAACAAACAGAAACAGAGCAAGAAGACTGCATGACACTACAAATTTCAATTACATAGTTTGCTTTTCCTTTAAGCATCAATCATATTCTACATGTAACATTCAAAGCTCTGTTAGAAGTAAATACATTGATAGGGGCTCATGATCTCTACTTTAAAGAGGTTTTGGATCCAAAAAGAACCTAGAACCTGCTGATTGGGAGCCCCATGGGTGAGAAGAATCTTTACATTTTATTGTTGTTTAGTGGTTTCAGTCACATTCAACTCATCAGAGATTTTCTTCGTAAAGATATTGGAGGTGTTTGCCATTTCTTCTCCAGCTCATTTTACAGATGAGGAAACTGAGGCAAGCAGGGTTAGATGACTTTCCCAGGGTCATACAGCTAGTAAATGTCTGAGGCCAGATTTGAACTCAGGAAGAGCAGTCTTCCTGACTCCAGGCCTGGTGATCTATCTATTATACCAGTTAGCTGCCGAAACACTATATATCAGACAGCAAAAAAAGAATACAGGTCCTAGACAAGAAGGACTATTTAATTGTTGTCTTTGCATCTCCACTACCTGGCACGGTTCTGGACTGAGAGAAGTCACTTATGTTCATTGAAATTCACATTCCATCTCTTCTCTCTATGCATCTACCATACCTCAAATATGGCCTTTCTTTCATTCAGTCACACCTCTTGTCTTCCTTCTGGACTCCGTATACAGTCTCCCTTCTCCCCTTTCCCTTCCGCTGAAAGTTAGTGTTCTTTTCTTTTGTAAATTACCTTTTTTGTAATATTTATTGTTTATTTATTATATCACCCACTAGAATGTAAACTCCTAGAGGTCAGGGTCTGTTTTTATTTCTTTGGATGCCAACAACCTGGCATAGGACCCATGCACAGTAGTCAGTAAAAAGCAGTGTTTGTTGGATCTTTTGAATATACCCTCCTGAGAGGAGTTGGTGCATGATCGCTATCATTATTATTTGTCCGTTGATGTATGTACACTTTTAAGGCTCACATAAGTTTTAGAGTTTCCTTTGCTTTGGCAAATACAACTCAGTTCTGCTGATGCTATCATTTTTGGCACAAAGATATTTGTTATCTGAGATTGAGCTTCAATGCACACTGGGATGATGAATTTCAAGGAAAATTCATTCAGGACAGATTGGGGGAACACGGCTGCAAAAGCTGGGCCGTCAGAAGACTTGATATGTTAGCAGTAGTTCTGCTGATGTTGCTATGAGGCACACAAAATATAAAAGCCATCATTTACACATCCAGGGAAAATAGACAAGTGCGCGAAGAGGTTCATGTGAATAGTATCACTTCTACAAAACCACTATAAGCTTTTATTGAAGAGAAGCACACATCGGGGAAAAAAATAAAACAAAATACAAAATCCCAATATGGTAAAGAAGCCCTGCTATCTAAAAACAGAGATGTTTTCTCAGCAGTAACTATCAGCAGCAGTGATAAAAAATTCACTCCAAAATGGCATTTAATTGTCCTTTGATTACATTTCTTTGAGCAGCATAGAGATCCAAATGGATTCTCTCTGCTTCTATTACAGGTTGGTAATTTATTGAGTAAATATGCAAATCTACCAATATAGGAGAAGTCTGTTAGCTAGCACATATTTGCAATTTCCTTAGTTTTGAAAATGCAGAGCTGATATTCTGATCTTTTAAAAAAAAGTATATATGCAAACACACATCCACACCTACTGGCTCTCTTTAAAAAGCTCATCAAAAAGGATCGAATAGTATTAATAATGATAAAATTTTTTTTTGCAAATCTGGACTGGTTTCATCACTATAGGGAACTTCCATGTGAAAACTCCCATCACTGATACAGATTAGATACTCCTATAATATTTATTCTTATCACTATACTAAGTACTAAGAGGTTGAGTGATCTGCCCATGGTTATATATCTACTATTTGAAGGCACATGTCGTACCCTGCTTTTGTGACTCAAAGGTGGGCCCTTGATCCACTCTGCAACACTGTCTCTTTAAATAGCAATACCTGGTATTTATGTAGTTCATTAAAGTTTGCAAAAACTTTGTATGCATTATCTCATTTGAGCCACACGATCATCCCCTGAGAGGTGCACCACAAGTAACAGTTTTACAGATAAGGAAATTAGGGCCCAGAGACCATGTAGATAGTAATTATCAGAGTGGGGATTTGAACGCAGTTCCTCTGGCTCATGAGCCAGTTCTACTTCCACTACATCAAGCTGCCTCCAGCCAGGAAGTCTCAGAAGATAGATTGGAACTAGGTCTTTTTGACAGCAGTTCTAGCTCTCTGCCCAACACATCACGCTGCTATTCCCCATAAAACCAACGTGAAAGCTACCATGACGATTCCAAGAGGTAACATGCACGAGGGAATCCAAGTGCTTGGGATGCCAAAGACAATTAGCCTCCCTGATACCTGCTGAACATGCCAAATGGACACAGGTTCCTTATCAATCATTTTGGACAGAAAATTTAACATCTACATTTAAGCAGAGCTTTTTCTCAGCACAATTCCCCACACTTTAATGTGTTGTTTTAGGCAATAGGGTTGACTTTTGAAAAGGTTTCCAAATGCCTATAAAAATGGTTATAATTTTAAAGAAAAGCACAGTATTCTGCTTGGAGCTTAGGTAAAAATAACATGCCATATTTTATAATCTTGCTATTCTTATTCAGGCACTGCAGAACATTGGTAGGGCACCAGATAATGCAGCATTGAATAAAGTCTTTCCAAAATAAGCATCCTTTTGGTGAAAGAACTATAGGAATAAAATTAAGTTCAGTTGGATTACCAAGTGTTGATTCAAAGAAAGGATGGAAATGTAGGCTCATACAGCTAACCTACACCTTCAATTCCTGCTGAGCTCAAAGTCTCAGAACTCAATCTTACTTCCGAATCTTTATTTATATTATCCTGTCTACATGGGATGGTCTTGCTTCATCTGAATTCCTACAAAAGGTCCTTTAAGGTGCATCTCAAGTATTATGAAATATTTTCCAACCATCCCAATTAGTACTCATCAACCCCCTTTGCCAATTGGCTGCTGCAGATAGATAAGCGTAGGGGCACTTATCAACATCATTCATTTTAGCATTTAAAAACATGTTGCTCAGTACATTCATTTAGCTCTTTTATATGTGCAAACCCTGTCATCAGTGAATGAATCAACAAACATTTCTTAATCACTTACTATTTTCCAGGTGCTATGTTAAGTACTAGGGATACCGAGAAAAAAGCAAAGAAGGCCCTTCCACTCACGAAGCTAATATGCTAATGGAGGAGAAAGCAAATATATTAATAGGTACTGTAAGATACATATAATGTAGATGGAAAGTAACCTTACAGAAAGCAAAGCTGTGGAGACCAAAAATGGCTTCCAACAGAAGGTACATTTGAGTCGAATCTTGAAGGGAGCCAGGGACTCTGAGTGAAAGGTAGAGAAGAAGGGCATTCTAAGCACGGGGAAAAGCTAGTGCAAAGCAAGATGACAGTGGATGGAATGCCATGTGTGTAGAAACAAATATAGGCCCACAAGCTTTTGGAAAGAGGGCAGAGTGCAGGTTCAATGTCTGTCCTATTTGCCTGAGAAAATAGGAGAGTACTAAATAGTGCTTGGTAAATATTTAAACGAATCTTATTCACTGGCATTAAAAACCTGTTGATACTGTTATTGTCATTTCAAACATAAAGGAATATGAAATGATGAAGAATGAGGAAAATGTCAGGGAAAATGATATCAGTAGGTAAAGACTTGTGGACAAACAATAGTGTACCCAGGCTCATTTTCTTGAATGTGAAAAGATATGTGAAACAATAGGATGAGGGTATATGTTGATTTCCTATCATGAATGTGACCTGACCTTCAAAGAGTTATATTATTAATGGCAGGCTCAGGAGTATGGAGAAGTAGGGCAGCTATCTCTATTCAGGTAGAGAGAAAGCATCTCTCTTAAGTACACATTTAAACTGTTCTACCTATATGGACTTCTTTTTCTTGTCATCCCAAATATTCCCAATGTTGTTTTTATCAGTGTAACAGTCAGTCAATAAGTTTTTTCTTAAGGGCTTAGTATGCTTCAGGTACCACATTATGAGTTAAGCATAGAAAAAAGGCAAACAGTCCCAACCCTCAAGGAGCATCTATTCTAACGGCATGAGAGTAGGGAAGCAGGATGAGAATAACCAGGCAGACAGGAGATGTATACAAAGTATATGAAAGGTAATCCGAGAAGGAACGACACTAGCAGTTTGGGGGTAGAAAGGGATGGACCAAGAAAGTCCTTTTGTAAAATGTAAGATTTGAGCTCTCTTGAAGGAAACCAAGGAAGGCAAAAGGTAGAAATGATGTCACAGAACATTTCAGCCAGGTGGAAAAACCAGTCCAAAGTCACAGAAAGAGGGGTTGAAGTGTCCTGTTCCTGGAATTTAAAATTGCTGATTGTGGCCAGACCAGAGAGTATTTGGATAGGAGTCACTCAATAAGCATTTATTAAACACCTACTAAACACAGCACTGTGTAAAAATCTGGGGATTCAAAGAAAAGCAAGAACACCATCTCTACCCCCATGGAGTTTACAATCTAATGGGAGAGATATCATGAAAACAATTTTGTACAAACAAGATAGAGACAGATATCTATTGGATAGAGCTCTATTAGCTGTCTATAGCTATCTAACTCTTCATATCTATAGCTATTAGATATCTACACCTAATAGAAATCTACATCTATCTAATAGCTATTTCTATCTATCTATATGATAAATTTGAGATGATCAATAGAGGGCAGTGAAAACTGGTAAAATAAAATTGATTCTATTTTGTTATTGATTTTATTCTGTATCACTGTTGACATTTTTGTAATTGCCTAAGTCACGTTTCATTTGTCTCAGAGTTAGTTTGGAAATTCAACTTTCCCGTAAACCACTAATCACCTCTGAGTTAAGTTTAGAAGTTCAACTCTCCTGCTAATCACTGTTTTATTCTTGCTTCAAGGTAATCTGTTATCCTTGAAGGGTGCATGGGAACACCAGGGAATCTGGTTAGTTATCTCAGGTAGTCTGATTCACTATTGCCACACTGTTCTTGCAGATGGACTCAAGCAATAAACATTTCTCTGCAACAGGATGGAAAGAGAGGTTGTTGCTAGCATCTCATTCCCAATTTCTAACCACTCATATTTTTTCTCATTTCTGATGTTGCTTTCTCTTCCAGATGCTCTTTAGTCCATAAAGAGAGAAGTCTCCCCCATTTGGGGTCTTAGCTTTTCTGAGGGGGTTAAGACCTTGTGTATTGGTAAATTCACATTTTTTTTTTCAATAAATTGATCATGCTCTGAGATTTATGCCTCAGTTTGCCTTTATTTAGATCATAATAAAAGGCACTAGGTGGTTGGAAATGAGAGTGAGAAGGTTAAACAAGAGGTTAGGCTAGTAAATAGATCTGAGAATCATTATCATAGAGATGATAATCGAAACCATAGAAGCTGATGAGATTACTAAATAAAATAGTATAGAGGGAAAAGCAAAGAAAGCCCCAAGAGAGAGACCTTTGGGATACCAGTATTTATCAGGCATGAAATGGACAAAGATCCAACAAATAGGAAACTGAGAAATATAGGTCAGACAGGTAGGATAAAAACCAGGGTAATGTCACAGAAACCTAGAAAGAAGAAAGTATCAAGGAGAAGAAAATAATCAACAGTGTTGAAGGCTAGAGAGATGTCAAGAAGGATAAGGATTGAGAAAGGATTCAACCATTTTAGATTTAGCCAATAAGAGGTCATTGGAGATTACTGGAGTAAGATTGTAGAGTAGTATGAAAGTACTTCCCAGCTTCTCCATCACACCTCTCTCACCATGATCTAGAAAATACTCCAGAATGTATCTTACTAGAAGAATAAAAAAGTCACAGTGGAGCATTTTCTTAGCCCAGGTCTACAATGGAAGATGGATAGAGAAATCTGAAGACATTGGGATGGGGGCTGGCCAGGAGTCCAATGCAGAGCATGCCAGCTCCCCAGATCTGAAAGAGTACTGAATCTGTTCTAGGGTAGGAAGTTGGGCTAGGAGGAAGTGCCAGGAGGTCCCTAAACTAGTACAGGGTGTGGGAATGGATATCAACTGGCATCTCTGAACTCACTACCAAGTTCTGGATCTCAGATTCAGGACAGACTAAGGAGGAGATCTCAGGCAAGAAAGAGAGGAAAGGTTGTGATCATGGGCCCTAGTTATATACTGAGCAAGAAACAAGTTCTGAAGCAAAAACTATGATAGTTCTGAAGCAAAGCAGGGAACTGACCATAGAAACAAAGCAGAGATGCAAAACAGAGAAAGAAAAGACAACTATAGGCTAATATTGTAATATTACTAATTAGCTAATATTGCTAATAACAATGTAGAAATTCAAATAAAATGTTAAAAAGGAGACTGCAGCAACCTATCACAAAGATTATACATGATGACAGAGCTAGATTTATATTAGGAATATATAGGACTTATTCAATATTAGGAACACTATAAATCTAAATTATAATAACAATCAAAAAGCTGATTATATCAATGGATGCAGGAAAAGATTTTGAAGAGATTCAATAGTCATTCCTATAAAAATACAAGGAAGAAAGGAACATATAAAGCTTTATTTAATATAAGTAGCATATAAGTAATATAAGGGAAGTAGGAAATTACCATTTTCTCCATATACAAGATGCACCTTAATTTTGTGGCCTGAAATTTGAAAAAAAAATGTATTACATAAAGTTATTGAACTCCGGTTTTATTCATCTGCTCATAGCTTTCAGGCATCTTTTGGGCAAGCCTGGTGCATGTACACATGCTTAGTCCATCCAGTTTCATGAACCTGAAGCACCAGTTGTGTCCTCCTTTGAAATCAGTAACTTCTTTTTCATCAGCAATTCTTCTTGCCTCATGCTGAATCATCTTTGTGGACACAGGAGCTTCCTGACAGGAAAAGGAAGTTATGTCACAGGAATTGGAGAGAAAGAGAGAGAGAGAGAGAGAGAGAGAGAGAGAGAGAGAGAGAGAGAGAGCTAGCAGTAATGGCTGCTAATGGCCACCCTCATCATGGTTAGAACTGAACAGGCTGACTTAGCTGTACTGTGAGTTTGTTTTGGGGAAGACTCCAGAAGAGGGTCAGAGAGGTTTTGGGATAGAGAGGCTCCAGGTGGTGATATTGTGTGTGGAATGTTTTACTGCTGTGATAGACTGGATAAATGGCTTATGGGATCTGGTTCTTCGGTGTCTGAATGAATGGTTTACTTCTACCTTCTATGTGGAGAGCTCCATATACTTTGCAATACAGAACTATATGGGCATTTTGACAATTATCAACTAATTCTACATTGTTATTATTGCCTTACTAATATACTTTCTCAAAGGACAGAAGGACAGGGGTGGGTCAGAAGGCATGAGGTAGAAGAAAGAGAATGTGGACCTAAAAATAAAATAAAATGAATTTAATTTTTTTGATATTTATTATATTTACATTGATTCATTAACAATAAAGAGAGAGATGACTGGTAATTTTGGAGAGAGGTGCTTTGGTTGAGTTATGATGTTGGAAGCCAAATTATAGAAAGTTAAAAAGAGTGTGAGAGGAAAAGGAGTAGAATCATCAATTAAAGGTAAGAAGGAGTTACCCACAAAAGGAATATTAGCTACTGGGGATGGACTGATCAAGAGAGAGTTTTTGAGTATGGGCAAGACATGGACATGTTCATGGGTTATAGGGAATCAGCCAGTAGACAAGTAGAGATTGAAGATGAATGAGAGGAACAATCTGCTGCAGAAGAAGAGACAGAATGGGATCACTTCACATAAAGAGACCTTTGCTTTGGTAAAAGAAAAGGATCACCTTTTCATATAAACAAAAAGATGATGGTAAAAGGCATCTGGGTTGATATGAAAAGAGAGGAAGAGGAGAAAAGGAAGTTCTCTCAATGAATGACCCATTTTTTCTGTAAAATATGAGTCAAAGTTTTCAGTTGAGACAGGGAAGGTAAGCAGAATAATAAGGAGGGTTGAGAAGGGATGAAAAAAAGCAGTAGAAGGGTAGGGGCAGAGCCAAGTTGGTGGCTGGAAAGCAGGGACTTATGTAAGCTCCCCTGCAGGTCCCTCCAAAAACCAATAAAAAATGGTTCTGAATAAATTCTAGAGCTGCAGAACCCAAGGAATAGCAGAGAGAAGCAGGGCTCCAGGACAGCCTGGATGGTAACTGGGTAAGGTCTATTGCGCATGGAGCTGGGAGCAGAGTGGAGCAGAGCACAACATGGGCTGTGCCTGGACCAACCAGACCAGGAGCCGGGCGGAATAGGCCCTAGTGCCCTGAATCAGTGAGCTGTGGCAGTTACCAGACTTCTCAACTCACAAACACCAAAGACAAATGAGAAGGTTAGTGGGACAGGCTGCAGGGACAGAGTGAAAGGAGTTTGTGGTTCGGGCACCGCCTCAGGGACAGCAGAGGTGGTGCAGCTCTGAGGACAGAACTACAGCTGCAGTTGTTTCTGGCCCCAGGTCCACCTGGTGGGAGGAATTAAGTGGCAGATCAGAGCAGGAGTGCAGAGCCTGCTTAAGATCTGAGTTGAAGTCCAGCTTGGAGGTTCTGGGGGAGGAGGAACGTTGGTGTGGCAGAGCTTGCTGTGTAGAAATAGCTCTGAAAACAACAGTGCAAGCCCTCAAGCTTGGGACAAAGTACTCTCTACGCTACAAGCAGTCATACCCCGATGGAAAATTCAAGGGTCAATAGTTGGCTGGGAACATGGCCAGGCAGTGAAAACAGACTCAGATTCAGACTCAGACTTTGGAATCTTTCTTTGGTGGCAATGCAAACCAAAACATACTGTCAAAAGAAGCCAACAAAGTCAAAGAGCCTACAACAAAAGCCTCCAAGAAAAACATGAACTGGTCTCAGGCCATGGAAAAACTCAAAAAGGATTTGGAAAAGCAAGTTAGAGAAATAGAGGAAAAATTGGGAAAAGAAATGAGAGTGATGTGAGAAAACCATGAAAAACAACTCGAGGACTTGCTAAAGGAGACCCCAAAAAATACTGAAGAAAACAACACTTTAAAAAATAGACTAACTCAAATGGCAAAAGAGCTCCAAAAGGCCAATGAGGAGAAAAATGCCTTGAAAGGCAGAATTAGCCAAGTGGAAAAGGAGGTCCAAAAGACCACTGAAGAAACTCCTACCTTAAAAATTAGATTGGAGCGAGTAGAAGCTAGTGACTTTAAGATAAATCAAGATATTATAAAACAGAACCAAAGGAATGAAAAAATTGGAAGAAAATGTGAAATATCTCATTGGAAAAAACACTGACCTAGAAAATAGATCCAGGAGAGACACTTTAAAAATTATTGGACTACCTGAAAGGTATGATCAATAAAAGAGCCTAGATATCATCTTTCAAAAAACTATCAAGGAGAATTGCCCAGATATTCTAGAGCTAGAGGGTAAAATTGAAATTGAAAGAATCCACCGATCGCCTCCTCAAATACATCCCCAAAAGAAAACTCCTAGGAATATTGTTGCCAAATTCCAGAGCTCCTAGATCAAGGAGAAAATGCTGCAAGCAGCCAGAAAGAAACAATTTGAATATTGTGGAAACACAATCAGGATAACACAAGATCTAGCAGCTTTTACATTAAGGGATTGAAGGGCTTGGAATATGATATTCCAGAGGTCAATGGAGCTAGGATTAAAACCAAGAATCACCTACCCAGCAAAACTGAGTATCATGCTCCAAGGCAAAATATGGATTTTCAATAAAATAGAGGACTTTCAAGCTTTCTCAGTGAAAAGACCAGAGCTAAATAGAAAATTTGACTTTCAAACACAAGAATCAAGAGAAGCATGAAAAGGCAATCAAGAAAGAGAAATCATAAGGGACTTACTAAAGTTGAACTGTTTT
>JAQQSZ010005410.1:0-13874 GCA_028646595.1 Phalanger gymnotis
TTTCCTCATTGGCTTTTTAGAGTTCTTTTGACATTTGACTTAGTCTATTTTTTAAGGTGTTATTTTATTCAGTATTTTTGGGTCTCCTTTAGAAAGTCATTGACTTGTTTTTCATGGTTTTCTCTCATCACTCTCATTTCTCTTCCCAATATTTCCTCTACTTCTCTTACTTGCTTTTCCAAATCCTTTTTGAGCTCTTCCATGGCCTGTGACCAATCCACATTTTTCATGGAGGCTTTTGATGTAGACTCTTTGACTTTGTTGACTTCTTCTGGTTGTATGTTTTGGTCTCCTTTGTCACCAAAAAAAGATTCCAAAGTCTGAGTCTGAATCTGACACCTTTTTTGCTGCCTGTTCATGTTCCTAGCCAACTACTTGACCCTTGAGTTTTTCATTGGGGTATGACTGCTTTTAGAGTAGAGAGTGCTTTGTCCCAAGCTTGAGGGGCTATGCTGCTATTTTCAGAGCTGCTTCTCCATGGCAAGCCCTGTCACACCAGTGCTCCTTCTCCCCCAAGAACTGCCAACCAGGATTGCGGACCAGATCCATGCAGGGCAAAGCAGGTTTTGCACTCCTCCTGTAAGCCGCTTAATTCCTCCTGCCAGGTAGGCCTGGGCCCGGAGGCATCTGCAGCTGTAGCTCTTGAAGCAGCTTTAGAGCTGCACCACCTCTGCTGCCCCTGGGGTGGTTGGCAACTGCAAGCTCCTTTCACTCTGTCTCAGCAGCTTTTCCCACTAACCTTCTCTGTTGTCTTTGGTGTTTGTGGTTTGAGAAGTCTGGTAACTGCCATGCCTCACTGATTCAGGGTGCTATGTCTGTTCTGCCTGGCTGCCAGTCTGGTTGGTCCTGATGTGGCCCACGCTGGGTTGTGCTCTGCTCCACTCCCAGCTCTTTATGACAGACCCTTCCTAGTGACCATCCAGGCTGTCCTGGGCTTGAGCCCTGCTTCCCTGAGCTATTTTGTGGGTTCTGCAGCTCTAGAATTTGTTCAGAGCCATTTTATAGGTGTTTGGAGGGACCCATGGGGGAGCTTAAGCAAGTCCCTGCTTTCCAGCAGCTATCTAGGCTCTGTCCCCCCGTTTATCCTATTTATACTAATTTATTGTTGGTGGAGCTGTGAGTGCATCTGACCATTATGGAGAGCAATTTGGAACTATGCCAAAGGGTTATAAAAATGTGCATGCCCTTTGACCCAGCAATACCACTTCTAGGACTGTATCCCAAGGAGATCACAAAAATGAGAAAAGAACCCACATGTACAAAAATATTATAGTAAGTCTTTTTGTGGTGGCCAAGAACAGGAAATCGAGAGGATGCCCATCAATTGGGGAATGGCTGAACAAGTTGTGGTATATGAATGTAATGGAATATTATTGTGCTATAAGAATTGAGGAGCATGAAGACTTCAGAAAAACCTGGAAAGACTTATATGAACTGATGCTAAGTAAAATGAGCAGAACCAGGAGAACATTGTACACAGTGACAGCCACAGTGTGTGAGGAATGATTTTGATAGACTTAGCCCTTCTCAGCCATACAAGGACCTAAAATTTTTCCAAAGGACTCATGTCTCTTTTGTTTTGTTTCATTTACTTTTCTTTTTCATGGTTTCTCTCATTCATTATATTTCTTCTATGCAATATGATTAATGTGAAAATGTGTTTAACGTATGTGTAAAGCCCAGATCAGATTGCATGCCATCTTGGGAAGGGAAGGGGGAGGAAGGGGGAGAAAATTTAAAACTTATGGAAGTGAATGTGGAAATCTTAAAAAAAAAAATAAATTAAGTATTTAAAAAATAAAATAAAACATATCCTTTTATTTTTTTAAACTTTGCCTCTCTTGGGTTATTTCCTTTGTAGATGAACTCTGTGTCCAAGTGCCTTAGAGTAATCTGTTTTAAGATTATGAAATAGTCAAGGACAGTTGAACCTACTGAATTTATTTATTTAAAATCTTATCAGGGTACAGGTGGTAGAAGAGTGAAATGATGTTTCTTCTTGGATTCAATATTAGAAGATTAAATTGATTTCACTTCTTAAAATTTCAAGAAAGTGGGGACAAACTCTCTTGAGGTGTTTTTGTTCCATAAGTGAAGGCCATTTTGTGTTTGCTTTTTGCCCATAAAGAGCAGTAGAAACATCGTTGGCTATGGCCTGAGCAGGATACTAAACTTGAAATGTTAATACTCCTTATACATAGAATGCTCTTGGGGAAGATGTTCTGAGGGAAAAGATCAGAAAAAAAAATCTATCAACAAACCCAAAACCTAAATAGCGAAAACCTTTGGGTAGATGGACATGAACTATGTCTTTCTCTTTCATTGTGCAAGAAGCTGAAATCTATTTACAGAGAACTCGCAGTTCATTACAAGTTTCAACAATTATTTTCAATTACAAAGTGAAATTTAGTAACTAACTTATATCCAGTGTTACACTGGTCCCAGAATAAGGATTTACAGTACAATGGCAGGTCACATACTTCTATCCTCATATATTGCAAAATCATGATTTATTTTGAGGTTCAAATCCTAAATTTAATACATTTGCCAAATGGAAACTTTTTATAAGTCAGTGTAAGTGATGGAAAAAATTATCTGACAAAAACTCACTGAATGGTAGCCAGGATTTTTTTGAGGTTCAAAACAAATGAACAAAAACTCACCTCCATCTTCCTATGGAATTCAGGAACAGTATAAAGGTAAATAGGCGTCACTGTTTCTAATGAACTCTGTAAAATATGAGAAAAGGAGCATGCATAGTCATAGTCTTCAGAGGAACAGCTGTATAAAATACTACCCAGGGGACAGAATCACTTAAGAAGGGCTGTAGAAAATGGCTTCAGCCTTTGGCCTCAGGATTGATTTCACAATCCTGGACCTTTCTCCCTAGAACATTATTGAGGTTTTTCAAAAAGGAATAAAGGATTGTTCCAGGAGGAAAGGGGGAGAGCCAACATGTAAAACATGAATGTTCACAGGGCTTTGCACACATACAAGCACTGCTCTGTACTCTTTGTGACCAAGTTTTAGGATTTAAAGTAGGTTGACATGTGTAATAGAACATGGCCTCTTATGGGCCATGCCAGGCAACAAACCATTCAACTCCAACACAAATAAATGAGCCTATTTTAAAAACTATGTTTACAAGTAGATATTGGGGATTAGATTATTTAGTCTATGTCCCAGCACTGGACTAGACGTATTCTAATGGTGAGGACTCAGTGTTAGGTACCATTTTTTGGCTACTGGTTTTAAATGTCTGAATAATACCAAACAGGCAAAGGAAAAAAAATTGGATATTCTTCATTTAAAATTGTCTTGAATCCTTCCTTTAAAATTTGTCTTAAGGTCACTACCTTTCTGTTCATTCCCATCTCGGTCACCCTGAGTGGGTATTCATCTCTTCACAAATAACTTCCTAACTGATTTCCTGTCTCTTTAAGCTAGCCTGTAGAGTGGTTTTCCTAAACATAAGCTTCACCATTCCATTCCTTCTCAGAGAATGAACAGTGGTTCTAAATAGCCTAGTAAACCAAGTCTATACTCTTTACTCTCACATGCAAAGTCTTTCATAGTCTCGGCCTACTTTGCCAAACCAACCTGATCCTTATAACTAAATTTAACAAACCCCTTGTGATGCTAGAAGGCATCTGCAACTTTTTCCCAATGTGTCATTTATTTATTTATCTATCTATCTATCTATCTATCTATCTATCTATCTATCTATCCATTCATTCATTCATTCATTCATTCATTCATTCATTCATTCATTTATTTATTTATTTATCTATTTATTTATTTATTTATTTATTTATTTATTTATTTATTTATTTATTTATTTATTTATTTATTTATTTATTTTTCTTTCTTTCTTACCTGGCATGAAAATGTATATTGAAAATGTTGTATTTGTTCTAAACAGTTAAATTATGCTAAACATTTAAATAAAAAAGGAGAAGGGAAGGGAAGATGAGTGGAGTAGAGGGGAGGGATGGGGAGGGGAGGAGAGGGAAGGGGAAAGGAAGAGGCTGGAGAGCCTGCTTCAAGAAAGGCTTGATGACATGTAACATAAGGGTCCTAGTCTATAACTGGAGGGCATGCACAGACATTCTATAATGGTTCTGGTTGGCTAAGAATGTGACAAAGAAACAGAATTTTGTTTTAATGGTGCATTCGAAAGGTACTAACTGTCAAAATGGAGGTCTTACTATTGTTCTTTCTTTCTAAGATGGAATTTGAAGAAAGATATATGTTGTAACATCTGTGTTGGAAGAGGTCTTGGCCCTTGTACATCTATGACCAACATCAGACTGTGAATATAGACCTTTAACATTTATCTCTTCACATTTGTTCTTTCCCATTTTAGGTAAAAGAAGTTGGAAATGGTTATGACCTCAAGAACTTCTAAAAGTTGCCAGAGCTAGGTACTAGAATTGTTGTGGATTCTATGCAGGGTTTCTCAGAAACTAGAGAGTGAGAAACCCAAAGCGAAACCTAGTTCAGCAATAGAAGAGATGCATACTCATTTTAGCCATTGACATGTAATGACATTTAGCCATGACATGTGCATGATGAATTTGGAAGTTAACCGAGTGAGGCAAAAGAAATGTAGAAACTGAATCAGAGTCTGAACCCACTCTCTCCAGGGACTGAAGTGCTATAGGAGAGATTGTGGCCCCAAGTGTTGAGGAGAGTGCTTATAGTTCTATTCTTTCCAGATCTTTGATGTAAATATCCTTTTGTTAAAGCCAATTGATATCAATTGATTAAATGGAACTAGAGTGCTAAAAAGTGGAAGCTAATAGTGAGACGAACACAATGGAATATCTAATGTTAAATAATAATATCATAGAAGAGACAACTCCAAACCCTCAGGGGTACCTCTGGGACCCTGAGAGGGAGATATAGTCAGCCTTGGGGCTGGAAGAGTAAGTCTAAAGTCATCATATATACTTATATCTTTATCATCTCTCTGTCTCTGTCTCTCTCTGTGTCTATCTGTTTGTCTGTCTGTCTGTCTCTCTCTCTCTCCTTCCTTCCCTCCCTCACTCCCTCCCTCTTTCTTTGTTTGAGTGGTAGACTAAGAAGTTTGATCATCAAATCTATAAGACTGTGAGAGTGTGAGAGGGCTTGGAACAGACCTGGGTCCTTGGGGATATGCTTTCTTCTTCTCCAAGAAGCTGTCAATGTCTACATTGGTCAAAGGTACATGGGGATTGTGTATGCTGTGTCCAATGTACAAAAATGGAGAATTCCTATTACTGGCCTTAGAAATGCAATGGCATAACCTCTTAACTACATGGTAGCTATGGAGATGAGAATACATGATCCTTGCAAGCATTAACAATTTTAGAGGCCTAGATTCTTGGAGAGATGAGGGAGGACCTTCTAGGAAATGTGACTCCAGAATCCAGACTTCTAGCTAGAGAAGGAGAGGAGTGACTGAGTTTCCAGCGCAGTATCAGCCTCCACGCATGTCTCTCTAGTAACCACAAGTTCATGAATTATATGAATATAACCTTCTAGAAGAGAAGATGGGAGTTGTTTTCCTATAGTTCCGAAGCAGTGCCGGCCTCTTTAGGAGAAGGGCTCTGTCAAAAGTTGTGAAATGGTCAAGGGACTAAAGCTTCAGTCTCTGCTGCCATCAGTTATTCATATGGTGTGTGTCTGATGGAATAAGGATTTCACGTTTAGAATTTTCTTCCAGTGGGAGTCCACACAAAAATAGATACCTGCATGCATCTCAAGAGTGAAAGAGGCTTCACTAGAATGAAAGATAAATTGTATTTGTTGTTTATGGACTACTATGAGCCCTTCATATGTCATACACATTTTCTGTGAGGTAGAATAAAGACTGTTCTTATCCAATAAGTACATTCTTTCCATAAGCATTTATATACTATATAGTGACCCTTTTACCCACATCTGTGGAGACCTAGTCAAGAACTATAAGCATGGATTTCCCCACAAACTCTGCGTGTGTGTGCTGGGGGGATGAGCTAAGGAACAAACTATTTTTTTGGTCATTCCCCATAATGGATCCAGTATACATAAGCCAGAGCGTGTGGGTATATTTAGGCAAAGAGCAGCTTACTCAAAACATGAGCGAAAGCAGCTAGAGTTTAGTCTAAATCAAAAGTTTGTCTAAACTTTAGACAATGGTCTAAATAATTTTGCTCCAACAAACTTGGTAACACAGGGGAAAACATGGTTATTTTTTTCTTCTGAGGAGCATGTGAGAGAAAATGATGGTGGTTGTGTGCAGGTGGTCATACCATTGAAATGTCCAAATTGTTCATGGTGGTAATAAAATAGTAAAACAATTTATGATGTGCTTAAATCAATCAATCAGCCACCACCAGGATCTTATCACATCTTCTCTGGACTTTTACATTTGCCGTCTATTTGTACTCCTGCCTCGAGTCTCTTCCCATTCCTAGCCATCCACCACACATATGACAAAGTAATTTTCAAATAACAAAAGTCTGATCATGTTAACTCCTGTCCTTTTCTCAAGCAACTCCTCTTTTTTTGGCATTTAAACCTTTTCTCAACTTGGCCCCCTTCTTTTCTTCTTAATATTTTTAACATGAAAATTTTCCTTTCCACATACTCTTGGATCTAGCCATGCTGGGCTAATACAAACAACATTCTATCTTCCACTTCAGTTTCTTCGCATTGACTGTTTACCATGACTATAATGTTCTCTCTACTCCTGATTCTTAGAATCCTTGGCTTCTTTTAAGATTCAATGCAATTCCCATCTCTTATAAAAAGTTTTTCCCAGATGTTCTAGAAGCTAATATCTTCTCCTTTTGGGATACCTTCCATATCATTCTGTGTTTATAAAATATCTACACACAAAAACCCATTGGTTTATTAACTTAATTTCCAGTTTTAAAAAAATATTAAAGAAAATAAATTCATATGACAATCATGAAATTGTTTTATGAGATTTTGAGAGGAGGGAGGTAGAACTGGATGAGAATTGTGACTGCCTGGGATTCATTACTGCCTTGAGCTATTACAAGAATTGCGAATCAAAGATTTAGAGCTTCATGGGACCACAGAGGACATGTATGTGTGTCAATATATACAGATGTATACATTAATGTGTATACGTATATGTCATAGATGTATGTACACACATATATATAAATATATACATGCATTTTCCCAAATTCAATACTACACATATACACACATATGTATATTTTTTCATGTATACATACGTATCTTGTATGTATGTGTGTATGTATGCATGTATGTATGTACACATCATGAGGTCCTGAAAAAGGAAAGTAGAGAATTGACTCATTTAAGTGCATTGTAAATTAAATTACTATTTTATTACCACCATTAATAAATTAGGTAATTCAGCATCACAATTACTTGCTCTACAACCATTACCACTTATCTCTTTTATGCCCCCCAAAAGAAAAAAATCTGTCCCTGAATTATAAAGTTTATTAGAGGAGAGCGATGGAGACCACTGTCTAAAGTTTAGACAAACTTTTGTCCAATAACTTTGTATCCCTTTATATGTCTACCATAGTATTTGGCACATAGTAAATGATTTATAAATGCATGTTGCATTGATTAATCACTGGAGGGTTTTTTTTTGAGTACAGGAACAATGTGGTCTACATTAATAAATGCTTACTAATGTAGACATGTGTTATCAATATTATATTATACCATTATTACTACTACTATTATAATAATTTCTCAAGAAAAATTCTCTGAGGATATATGCTTGGATACTTCATCATGCCACAAAATGACCCTGGATCCTGCTAGCTTAAGCCAGCAGAGTGTAAATTCTGGCCAGTTCTACCAACCTGTACAAGTGTCTGGCATGAGCTCCGCAATGGCTGTCAACAAGTAAACAAACATTTTAATTAAATAGCTACTAAATGCCAAGCACTGTGATATGCATTGGGGATACAGAAGAAGGGGGAAAATAATAATCTCTGCTCTCAAGGATCTCAAAATCTAATAGGGGAGACAACATGCAAACTATGTTTAAACAACATATGGTCTATGTGGTTTATACGTCTCTTGTCTCAGGATCAACCAAGTGAAGTTTCAAGAGGCTTTTCATGAGTTTGACTTTAGTGTTATGAAATTTTAATCTGGAGATACTTCTGAAAACTAACTCCTAAGTGATAACTCTGCTGCCATCTGCCTCTGTGGAAGAATCACTCTAGAATTCTGCCATGCTAGTCTACTTGCCGATTGCCCCACATGTCTGCAATGCTCTCCTTCCTCACTTCTTCCTCTATGGATCCCAATACCCCTTCAGGATTCCATACAAATACCACCTGTTGTAGGAGTCCTATCCTACTTCTCAACTGCAACACTCACTCCCACCCTCATCCCCAAGGTTACACTCCATTTTTTTCCTGTGGGCATTTTCTACAAACATTTATTTATATGTTGTCTTCCCCATGAGAATGCAAGTTCTTTGAGGGCCAGGTGTCTTTTTTTGCCCTTCTTTGTATCCCTAGTGTTTAATGAAGTACCAAACACGTAACTGATAAGGGCTTAATCAATAGTTGTTAACTGATTAATTGAGTATCAGTGCTGCTGAGAGCACAACTCCCTAAAGCAATGGAAAATTGTAACATGATAAAACTAGATCTAAACAACAAAACTTCAATAATCTGTGGAATCATAATTAAGTCTATATAAACTGGTTCTTGACTTGTAGTATCAACAAAATGCAGAGTACACTTCCTTTCCATAGAAATTAGTCCAAAGAAACTACTTTGCTTATTCTTCATGGTCCCACATTAGTCAATTCCACACTGTACAACCCCGCTTATTCATTTAGCATTGGGCTGCTACCTCCAGGGTCTCCCTACCATGACACCAATCCCAGGATTCACATTCATTCTCAATCTTTCCAGGGTCTATGTGCTTGACTGTCTGGGGGATGATCCACTTCCAGTCCACCTGTGGAATTCATTGCCTTCATCATACTGTACTTTTAACCACCACTGCCTATTTTCACATTGTTTTTGCTCTAGGTGAAAAAATGTAGGTTAATTTAAGATAATGTAGAATAATATAGGTTAAATCCACAAAGAAAGCAAGAAAAGGAAGAATGGAAGGAAAGAAGGAGGAGTGAGGGAGGGAGGGAGGGAAGAATGGAGGAAGGAAGGAAAGAAGGAAGGGATGGAGGGAAATTGGAGAAAAAGGAAAATTATTTGATTTAAAAAATACTAAATTGTGTGGCTGCTTCACTATGCTAGTTGTACACACAAATACAACTTTATTTAAGGGAGAAAGAGTACTGACTCTGGATTCAAAGGGCTTGGGCTCAATTCCTGCTTAATTCGTATTACTTAGATTATATAAATCATTTAATCCCCATGGGCATTGACTCCTCATTTATAAAATGAGTGAGACTAGATGTCCTCTGAGATCTCATGCAGCTCTTAAATCTATGATCCTGGACTCAAGGCAGTAGTGGATTCTAGGTCATCTCCACAATTACTCATCCTTAGCCCATTATCCAAAAAATCTATCCCCATTCTCTGTCATATAAATTTATTTGTATTTTTTTTTCAAAATGGAAATTAAGTTGCTCAACTTAACTTTGAAGTGATAAAAATATTGTTGGAAAATAGTATTATACGAAAAATGGTTGTTTCTTTTGCTCCATTCTATTCAACTTGATCTTTTGGAATCCTATGCATACTCAGTAAAAAGTGTTGCTCTGAAGATTCCTGACTAATGAACCATTTAAAACCAAGGGAATATATGGATTTTCAGAGAACAACAATGACCACCTATTAGTCAATCCCCTGGTGATGAGCCTTTCCATCCTCAGTTAGGTTCACCCATGGTAACATAGTCTATCGTTGTATCTATACTTTCAGCAAACCTGCCACTGCTTGTAGTTGGCTTGCACAGCCTTCCAGATGCAAAAGTCATCAGCACATCAAGATAAGTCATCATCTTTGTGGTAGAAACTGATTTAGAATTACATTGAATTTGTTCCAGTTTTCCATAGAGATTAAGTAGTTTCTATTAAGTAATCCATAAAGTACCTTTGGAAGGTCTATGATATTATCTAGTGCTTTCAGTAAAGGTAGTAGCAAGTAAACTCATGGGAAAAAATAGACATACATGCTGCCCACCTATGGCTGTGTGATCCTTTTATTGCTTTATTTCTGTTTAATCAAATATACAAACCTTGCTCAATGACCTTTTGGTTGTCAATGTCAAGTGAGTCATAAAGTGAGGAGATGTGGACTCATGGAAGGTAATTGCCAGTGCTCTGGAGATGATCTAGAAGAGATTCCAAATTTTGTATGGAGAGTGATATCCTACAGATGCCTCTGGTTGTAGAAGCAATGTGTTGGTTATAGGAAAGCCAAGAAGGGGTAGCAAGGTATTTCAGTGGCCAGAGCATTGGCCTTGAAGCCAGGAAGTCCTAAGTTCAAACCTCAGACACTTAAACTATTTGACCCTGGGCAAGGCAAATAATTATTTTTTCAGCCCTAGTTTCCTCAACTGTAAGGTTTGGATTTAATGGCCTGTAAGGTCCTACTAGGAAAAATACATTGCAATTTCTTAGACAAAATTGATATTAACTTAAAAGTTTGACTTAATTTTACTTAATACATCAAATAGATGAAAAAATTACTGTTTTCCAGATTATAAAAAGAAGTTAGAAAGACAACCAATAAAATTAACATCCATCAATATCACTATGTTAATTTCAACCAGACCTACGTTTCATCAGCATAGGGAAATTCTTTTTAAAATACACATTTATTTTTAGTTTAACACATTCAGGTATACAAGTTTTTGAGTTTTAAATTTTCTCACCTCCTTTCCCTTTCCCCTCGCCAAGACAGCATGCAATTTGATATAGGCTCTACATATGTATTCACATTAAACATATTTGCACATTAGTCATATGGCAAAAAAGAATTATAACCAATAAAATGAACCATGAGAAAGAAGAAACAAAAAAAGAGAGAGAGCAAATAGGATGCTTTGATCTGCATTCAGACTCCATAATTCTTTCTTGGGATGTGGATAGCATTTTCCATCATGAGCCTTTTGGAGTTGTCTTAGAACCATGCATCACTGAGAAGAGCTAAGTCTATCAAAGTTAGTCACCACACAATGTGGCTGTAACTGTGTACAATGTTCTCCTGGTTCTGCTCCCCTCACTCAGCATCAGTTCACATAAGTCTTTCCAGGTTTTTCTGAAGTCCTCATGCTCATCATTTCTTATAGCATAGGGAAGTTCTAATAAGGAAACTTTCTGATAATGCTCTCACTCTACAACTTAGTGTGAGTTACCTGGGATACTGAGAAGTTATTTGTCCAGGATCACACAGGCAATATGTGTGAGAAAGAAAACATAAACCCAGTGCTTCCTCACTCTGAAGCCAGCTCCTTGCACTAATTACACTGTGCTGCTTCTAATATGTACATACATACACATACACATACATAGATATACATTTAAGTCACACAGGTTTGAACAAATATATATATATATTTATATATACATATATATACATATATACATACATATATACATATATATATATATATATTGAGCATACATTGTGAATAGATGAATTAGGCCCTTGAAATTTTCGATTAATAGAAATATGTATTCAAAAAATAAATGAGATTGGCCACATGGCAATATCAATGGATAACTAAGTAAGTACATCATCAAGAGAAAACGAGGCAGGTTCTCAGCATGTTGGGTGGACCTCCTCTGGTGCACTTAAAGGGTGACATAGACAACCCTCCCCCTCTAAGGGGAGGTATGTATGGGCTATCATCTATGTTGTAGAAGAGAATTGTCATAGCCACAGATCCATTTGGGTACTAAATGTATATACTAATATTAACCAAATATCATGCTATAGCACACACTTTGGAAATCAAGTAATCCTTTAAAGATGCAAAAAAATGCTAATCAAAGGTGGAATGAAATAGTTAGGAGACCATGGTTCTAGCCTCAGCTTTGCCAGCAAGTATTTGTACGACCTTGGACAAGACTTTCTCTTTTCTCTAATTCATTTTTCTCCTCTGTGAAATGAAGAGGGCAATGTAAATGACTTTAAGGTCTCTCCAATTCTAAAATATTCTGATTCAAATTCTCTCCCCTATCCTATGTGACAAGTATTTGCACAGAGTTCCCACAACTAACCTGTCACACTTGGATTAGAAAATTTGAATTCCCAGGTCAGCATTTCCTTGTCTGTGTTCCACTTTGAATCTCAGTTTGACAAATGGGATTCTTTTATTTTTTTAAAGAATGCAGGAATTATGCAAAGGTAGCAGTTTGTCAGTTCTCTTTTAATAATATCTATGTCGAGATATGCTCTTAGAGTCCCACCCAAATCCCACTTTGCTCTTTGAAATAACAAATAGTACACCCTCCTTCCTCCTCCCTCTGCAAAAATCCACACTGCTCACTTCAGCAGTTTCTCTCTCTCTCTCTCTCTCTCTCTCTCTCTCTCTCTCTCTCTCTCTCTCCATCTATCTGTCTGTCTGTCTATCTATCTTCAATACAAACTGCAATTCTACACTATGAAAATATTCCTTGTCCATTACTATGGACCACATGCAGCATAGATTTTGTTCATACCAGTGAAATATATGTTAAATATATGATAAAAATTAATGAGTGAATACACATAATTCAGATTTTATAGACTCTCCTGTTTACTGATGCTGCTCACAGCATCTAAGGAGATCTCATTCAGTGGTAGCAGAATACATCTCCTTTTGCTCTATCCCCACTGCTGTCTCTCTGTCTTTCTGTCTCTCTCTGTCTCTCTGTCTCTGTCTCTGTCTGTCTCTCTGTCTCTGTCTCTGTCTGTCTCTCTCTCTCTCTCTCTCTCTCTCTCTCTCTCTCTCTCTCTCTCATTACTTAAACTATTACTTCCTCTCCCCTTCCTGTGCCAGTTCTTGTAGAACTAGAAAGTACCTTTGATGGACTTTCAAAATACTTCATCAAGGTTGATGCAAGCTAGCAAGACTAAGCTCTTCCTACCTCAAAGGTGGAAGACGGAGAAGGAAACTCATTGACATAAATAACTAAGATGAATGATGAATAGAAAAGGTTCAACAACTAAGTATCAATGCAATTGGGCCAAGCCAAGTGTGCATTTGGGGATGGTTTGCCAATTATCAGGCTTTTCATACATACACAGTGCTTATTTTATAGTGGTGCTTTTGAAAAGTATCCTTGGACAATTCATTCTCTCCAACTCTAAAGGAGTATGGGATTATATTAGAGCTGACACAATCTTCAAAGCATTGAAGGATCACTATTCATGGTATTTCGTGGAGGGGAAGATAACAGAAGAACGAGAAGATGATGCATGACACTAATTCCATCAAGAGTAACTAAAAGAGTATTAATAACTCCCAATCCATATACCTACTTGCTCATCTATATAAAATCTTTATGAAAATGATCTAAAAGAGAATCATCAATAAAAATATTAGAAAGGAACATGTAAGTTTTCATAAAGTATTTTCTACAGTATACCATACAATGTTATAGATGTAGAGCCATGAAAGGACAAGAAGGGACAGTGGCTCATGCCTTGAATTTTTACACATGGGGACACTGAAGCCTAAAGAGGTGAGGTTACTTGCCCAAAGTTACACAATCAGTAAAAGGCAGATTCTTGACTTAGGCCCAGGACTTCTTTTTGCAAGTCTCTACTCTTTTCACTGTATCATTTACATATTTATAGTCACACAATTGACTGAAAGTTGTAGAGAATATCTAAATTCAATTTTTCTTTTTTTTTTTCAAAAGATTTCTTCAGTTTATTTTTCAAGCAAAGTGACCCTGATAGATACACTTTTTTTTT
>JAQQSZ010005411.1:0-13874 GCA_028646595.1 Phalanger gymnotis
CCACTCCTGCTGTGGCTCAGAGCTCCTGAGAGAGAATTCTAACTTCTGCATTTATATATCCTGTTTGGGGCCCTGAGGGCCCTGACCTCACCCAGGCTGGGCATGGAGAAGTTCCCCATCCCCAATATCACATCAGATGTAAATCAATGGCTCCCAATTGTCTCAGTGCTGAGAAACACAAAAACATCCCACTTTATCTGCCCCATTCAAACAAAGGCCAGAATCATTAAAGGTCAACAGCAAAAAGTCCCACCTTAATTACTATTACACCACATTTGGGATTTTCTTGGCAAAGATACTAAAATGGTTTGCCTTTTCCATCTCCAGCTCATTTTACAAAAGTAGAAACTGAGACACACAGGGTTAAGTGATTTGCCCAGGGCCACACAGCTAACGAATGTCTGAGGCTGGATTTTAACTCAGATTTTCCTGACTCCAAGCCCAGTCCTCTATCCACTGTGCCACCTAGCTGCCCCTGCCTCTAATATAGCACATAATTAATTGCATGCACCCTGATGGCAACTCTTATAATTGTGAGATGCCATTGTTTACAGGCCACCTGATGCTGATGCCACAAAGCCCCAAGACACTCCGAGGCCTCCTGAAGTAGATACAAGGCCTCTCAAAAGAGAGCAATCTAGCTATCCACAATAGGAACGTCAGCTAGCCACTGAGCATACATGTTTGTACACACAGATACAGATACGTGTATGTATGTATGTGTCAATGTATATATGTGTACACATACAAATATGTACACATATACATACACAGATTGGATATCGGCATATACAATGTATACATGTATACATATATATTCATTTATATAACATATATGCAGGTGTATACTATGTACGTATACAATATAATACAAATAACAGCTTGTACAAGATGGGAATGAGCAATTCTACTTCATTATCCTCTTGGTTCTGTTCCTGCGTCTCTGGCCTTCTCTCTCCATTCTCCAGCAGCTTTCTCTCCCTGGAAAATGCTACCACCCCTACAGGATTTAACTCCGATTACTCAATTCCTCCCAGGACCTCGATTTTAATGAAGTTGTGAGATTAACCGCATTTACCCTTTCCTCTTTTCTCCTTCCCTGAAGCTGGATTTTCTTTTATATGTTATCTCTCCCTGGTATGCTCAGTATTTGAATGCTCAGTAAAGTGATTAACACATAGTAAACATTTAATAAAGATTTTTCCCCTCTTTCTCTCCTTTCCTCTAGTGTTTTCTTCCTTCCTTTCTTCCTTTTTTCCTCCCTTCTTTCTTTCCCTTTTCCTTCCTTCCTTCTTTCCTTCCTCCCTCCCTTCCTTCTTCCCTCCACCTTCTTTCCTCCCTCCTCCTATTTTCCTTCCTTCCTTCCATCCTTCCTTCCTTCCATTTGTCTCAGTTTCCTCATCTATAAAATAAGTATCTTTGCCAAGAAAACACCAAATGAGGTCACAAAGAATTGGACACTAGGGAACAGCAACAAAAATATATTTAGTTTGCCAGCTAAATTTGGAATTCCCTGAGAGCAGGATTTTGTTTTACAACTTCCTGTATCTCCCTTGGTGCCCAGCACAGTTCAATATACACCATCAACAGTGAACACATATTAAAAATAAAAATGATAGACATGTCAAGGATCATAAATCTTAATGAGTTACAGCTGAAAGAGAAACCTGAAACCCTCTAGTCTAGGGGTTCTTTATCTGATGTCCAGGAGTCTTTTTGTTGTTACTGTTAAAACGGTAATATCTATCTTTCTACATAATCGTTTTCCTTTTTAATCCAAGGCATTTTATTTTACGTATTTAAAACCATTCTGAGAAGGGATCTACAGGCTTCCCCCCACCCCAGACTGATGGAGGCATCCATGGAACACATAAAGCTACACAACAGATTGTGAATTAAAGAATATCGTTGACCTACTCAGACAATTGCTCTTAGAGATAAGGAAAGAGAGGCCCAGAGAGCATGAGACAGGCCCGAAGTAACAGGAGTAGTAAAAAGCTAAGCTATTACTATCACTCTGACCCCCTTAAGTCCAAACTGGAGCCCTTTCCACCATATGAACTTTCGGCATTGAATTGGACAATGATACAAATAAGAAAGATTTATGTTTATTCTTTTAGTTTTTTTTAGTGGATTTTTAATGTTAGACCTTCTATTTACCAAACTCTCTATCTCTGAAACTTTTCCTGCTGATCCACCTCCAGGAAAAAGCAAACAAAGAAAACAAAACAAAACAAACAAACAAAAAAAAAATAAGTCCAGACCCAGGGTTATTTGGTAGGTGATTAACAGTAGCAGTTAGCTTTGGGCTTATTAATAAGTTTTAATTAATAGCCTTTCTAAGAGGTGAGGTATTTTTGCACTAAATCCTTTGTATTCCTCCTGGTGATTCTCTGCCCTCTGCTCTTCACCCATATAAAGTCTAAACCAGGGCTGGGGAACCTGAGGCCTCAACGCTACATTCTGCCTGCTAGGTCCTCAACTGCAGCCCTTTGACTGAATTCAAACTTTACAGAAATGTATAGATTCAGTCAAAAGGAGGTATTTGAGGACCTAGAGAGCCACATGTGGCCTCAAGGCTGCATGTTCCACGTCCCTGGACTCTAAACCATGCTTCTAGATCCAGCTCAAAGGATACCTCCCTTGGAACTTTTCTTGGTTACTTCATTCCCCAGAAATCAATCTCTCTCCTGAGCCCTCCTAGCATTCACTGGCTACATAATTCATTGTTGTAGTCTGATCATTTTTCAGTTGTGTCTGACTCTTCATGACCCCATTTGGGGCTTCCTTGGCAAAGATACAAGACTGGTTTGTCATTTCTTTCTCCAGTTTATTTTACAGAGGAGTAAACTGAGGCAACCAGGGTTAAGTGGCTTGACCAGTGTCTGTATACATGTCGTGTAATGCCTTCAATAGTTATTTGTCTTTCATCTGTAGGTGTTGTCTCTCCAACTAGACCATATCCCTTAAGAGGACAAAGACCTGACCTTGTGTTTCAAAAAGTTCAATTGTTCTAGGCACACTAAAGCCTTAATAGAGTTTTGTTGCTAGATCATGTGATTCTACACACTTTTGTTCCAAAGAGGACAGACAGATACCAGGATTGCCATCAGAAGAAAGCATAGAACTTCTTGCAAGGCTAAGACATTGTGCTTTTATAGACTTGTAACCACGTGAAGCTGGAAGGACATTAGAATTATAGTCTCAGGATAGGTACTACCAACTAGCCCGGAATGTGGAATGTGTGAGTGAGGTGAGTTTGAAGTGCGTGTAGAAAGATTGGTGGGCATCAGATTGTGGTAGACTTTGAATTACCAACTCAGTTTGAGCTTTTTCCTATCTAGGCAAAGAAAGCCTAGAAGAGCTATGGGTATACAGAAGATGAATCAGGACAGTATCTGGGGCCTAGAGAAGAGACACCAGCTAGGGTGGGGTTGGAATCAGCTGTGTAGGGAGCTATGAGGGACTGGATATGGGTTGTGGCATATGGGTCTAAGAAGTGAGTGCCCTGTGGAAGACTGTAACAAAATGGCTGGAAGGGAGAGGTGAACTCACCATGAAAATATGAATGACAAGGAAAAAAGAAAACACTCCAAGTCCCATTACAAACTTTTTCTTTTTTAACCACAAAAACATCCCTTTACTAAAACAGCGGATGGTACCCCATCAATACAGGAGACATTAAACCCCAAACCAATGGTAATTGTGCTGAAGACAGAACTAGGGACAAAGAACAAATGTTAGGTGGATTACATTGGTTGGCTAAGTTAATTAAAAATGAGTCCAATAATTGGGTTTGTTTGTTCTTTTTCATTGGCATTAGGTCAGAATCTTTCCTTGGAAAGAACATAGACTCCCTAAAGAAACCACTTGCTGTTGCTTTGTCTTGCTTTTGAATTGGTGGTTTTGAAAAACTGTGTTCTGGGTATCTGGATTTCAAATCAATAAATCCACCGAGCATTTATTAAAAGCCACCTGTGTGCCAGGTACTGTCCTGTGTGCTAGGATAAAGAGAAAAATTAAATGGTCTTTGGCCTCAAGGAGCTTATTTTCTATCAGAGAAGCTAACATGTATATACATATACACATACATATATATGTACATATATATGTATATGTATATGCAAAATTTATGCAAAATAAATACAAGATAATTTAAAAACACTTATTTTTGGCAAGGAAAAAACACTTGTCTTAAGGAACAATTTTACTCAAGCAATTATCCAATTAATTATCAAATATTCATAATGTACCTACAATATACAGAGCCCTATTTTAATTGGGGGTGGGAGAGAAAAGGTGATATGAAGTTCAGGTTAATTTGATTTGATTCAGTTAGCATTTAATAAGTACCTTTGCTTTTGTTCAGTCATTTTCAGTTTTGTGTGACTTTCTGTGGCCCCATTTGGAGTTTTCTTGGTAAAGACAATAATGTAGTTTGCCATTTCCTTCTCCACTCATTTGACAGAGAAGGTAATTGAGGCAAACAGAGTTAAGTGACTTGCCTAGGGTCACATAGCTAGTAAATATCTGAGGCCAGATTTGAACTCATGAAGATGAGTTTTCCTGAATTCAGTCCCAACATTCTAACCACTGCACCACCTAGCTGTCCTTAATAAGTACCTATTTCGTACAAATATTGCGCGAGGTGTTCAGGATTAAAAACCAAAAGGAAACATCATTTTTTCCTCTGTATCCTCTGAGAGCTTCTTCACTAATGATATAGGTCATGGTTGCGAGGAGTGGGTGAGTGAGAGGGCAGGAGGCAGAATGAGACATAAATGCAGATAGCTATAACACCTGTCATTTAAGTTCATTATTGAGTTGTGGAATAAAGTGCTAAGTGAGGTCTAGGGAGAAGTTTTTACTACCAGGAGGGGTCAGGAAAGAGTGCGCAAAGGAGATGACATTCTAATGGAAGTGGACTTTAAAGGACAGGTAAAATTCAGTGGGTAAAAAGCAGGAGAGAGAATATTCTAAGGCACAAGGAAGAACTTGACCAAAGAACACAGGCCTAGGAAAGCACACTTTAAAATAGACCAATTTACATGACGATTGAGAATAGATGGACTGAGAATGTGTATAAGAAAGGGTTGGAAAGAGACGGTAAGTCACAGGCTGAGGAGGGCCTGGAATTCTGTGTAGATTTGATGGACAGGACAAGGGAAAGCAGATAATAACTTGAGGCTTTGTTTTTTGTTGTTGGTTTTTTGTTGCTGTTGGTTTTTATGCCTAGTTAGAATTTCTGCGAAGGCCCTAAACTTTGAGGTAAAGCGATGTCAATTTAAGTCCTACCCTGTCCTCTGAGGGTTAGCTCAGAGCCAGCCACTTTGCACTTAGACTCTTAATTTCCTCCCCTGCAAAATGGAGATGATAATACCTGTGGCATGTGCTTCATAGGGATGCTATGAGAGCTGAATAAGACACAACACTGTATAGAATGGGCTTGGTAAACCTTAAAGCTCATGGCACTGGTCATCATTCTTATTCCTTGTAGGCAGAGCCTGGCAATGCTCCCAAGCTAAAAGTGACCCATAGGCAGAGGTACCTAAAGGAAGGAAGGAGAAAATATAATGTAAGAAAACATTTGCAGCAAATGGGTGATAAGATGATGTGAAATAGGAATCAATGGTAAAAGAAATTTATATGAGTGTGTATTTATATGCACATGTGCATGTAAGCACACACATATACAAATAACACACCCAGCATGTATAGGTAGAGTTATGTGTATATCTACAGATATGCATGTATGCTAGGAAAAACATTGGACTATGAGACAAGAGATATGGAAATTTTGACCCTAAGTATACCACTGTCTCATTGTTTCTTTCCCCCTCTGGGCCTCAGTTTACTCACTTCCAAAATGAGGTGAATTGGACAAAATCAAGAAAAAGAAAACTTTTGAATGAAGTTCTTTCACAGTACTATTCTCAGAATATTTTTAAAAGGACAATTACAAGCATATTTATGAATATAATCTCCATGAAAACATTCTCTGATTCTCCATTATGTTATGGTAGTTACTGAGTGGTTCTTAAAGGCTGTGCAGAACAATGCAAACTTTTGTTGCTCCTACCAAGATGGAATGACCTTGAGGAGGATCCTTGTTTGAATTGAGTGCCTACTCTCTAGGGACCAGCCAAGCTAAATGTGGAGAGGTTCATTACAATGATTGTATTCCTAAGATGACTCCCTACCCTCCTTTTTTCTCATCTACAATGACTCATGCAACCCAAAGAAAGAAGGAGAGATGATAAAGTATAACATTTAATTGGAGAGCAGAAAACTGACCAAATTGACTGCCATATAGTGTTTGTCTAGTGAATGAGTAGTAGGAAATAAGACAGGAAAGGACAATTTGTGACAGTGTGACTGGCCTTCACTAGCAGGATGAGGGATTGGCACGCAATTAAGACTATCTCAGGCAATGAGAAGCTAGAAAGTTTTGAGTGGATGAAATCAAAGATTATAACTTTGCATATTGGGTGGACTCTGTGGCATTTTTTATGGGAAAACATGTACAAAAGTCATATGAGATAGGAAGGTAGGGATGAGTTGTAGTCATTGGAGAGTGTATTCAGTTCAATGAATCATAAATTCAGTAGCCTGTCTGAATATTTGAGTAAGTAACTAAATGCTGGCAGCAGTATAATGATTCAAGGTTTGGAAATATAAGTTCTTGTAGCAGAACGGGCAATAATATGACAAATGGGGCAACATTTACTTGTAAAGCGTCTCCCTCTTACCTCCAGAATCAAATACAAAATCCTCTGTTTGGCATTCAAAGCCTTTTATAACCTAACCCTCTTTTACCTTTCCAGTCTTCGGGCACCTTACTCCCCACTATATCCTCTTCAACTCAGTGACACTGGCCTCCTGGATCCTCCTGCTCCATCTCTCAGCTCCAGGCATTTTCTCTGGCTGACTCTCACGGTCTCCTTCCTCATCTCTTTCCCTGGCTTCCTTCAAGTCTCAGCTAAAATCACATCAACGGTTAGCTTTTCCCAACCCCTCTTACTTCTAGTGCCTTACTTCTGTTAATTATTTCTTATTTAGCCTGTATATGGCTTGATTGTATATATGTATTTGTTATCTCTCCCTTTAGATTCTGAGCTCCTAAAAGATAGGGTCTATTTCTATATCCCGTGATAAACACAGAACCTGATATGTAATAGGCACTTAATAAATATTTATTCATAGGTTGATTGATCCACGGGTCATAAGAACATAGATGATATAATATAAGAAGTTTGGAAGGGTATCCAAATATAATAGAGAATTAGATCTGGGAAAGATCTAAATGTTTGAGTTTAAAATATTACTAAGAGAAAGAACTATATATATAAATATATATATATATATATATATATATATGTATATACATATACAATTTTAGTCCAATTAGAAAATGGTTCATAGAGAAGGCCTAGAAGGGAATAATACAATTACAAGACTATTGTAATAGTTCAAGTTTGACAATCTTTCTGATAGATGTTTCTCTCCCTCTTTAATGGAGTCAGGATTTCATCCATGAAAGAAGCTCCTGGTGGGAAAATTCCCTCTAACAATGGATATCAGCAAGTGTTCTTCAGCTTATTCTTCCAAGACTCTACAGTACCATAAAGTCTGTAAGACTATTAAGCTCGTGGATAGCAGAGACTGTTTAACTCCTGTGTTTGCAATCCCTAGAAGGCCTGACACATTCTAGTCTCTTAGGAAATGCCTGATCATTGATCAACCATAAGACAGACTTGTCCAAGTTATCTATGGACTGGTCTGTGTCAAAGGCAGGATTTGAACACTGGTAATCTTGCTTCAGAAGCTACTCTTCCATTGTACTATATTGTCAGTTGTGTGGGGATGTGACATCAGCACTAGTATATCCTAGTTAGGCTAATAATTGACAATTTGAGATAGCCAATCCATTCCTTGTAATTCTGATGCATAGCACAGAAGAACTGAACACACACCCACATCCTGCTAAAGAACATCTTTTTTTATTATATTCAAAGAGTGGTTTATGGATTTCATGCGTATAAGATAAGAAGACCTTGAGGTTAACAAGTATTGTAGTTTCCTAATAAATAATACAACTGTCTATTATAGGGAAAAAACATTATTTGAGCAAGAATTGTATAGCTATAGAAGAGCCCTCAGCTCTAGTCAGAATAAATTCTTTCCTTGAAGAACAAGAACATTTGGGTATTTCTTGGGAGCAAATGGAATTCCTAACTATCACTGACCCTATGCAGCAAATTGATATGGTTGTAGATGCACTTGTATGTATTTGTGAAGGCAATGCATGGTTTTACTCCAGGCATAAGCCAGCTTGTCTCTTTTTGGGATTTCATGTTGTCCTATTTAATGATGCCTAAATTTCAACTTGACCCACCCATTCTCTTGAATCTTCCTTATCCCTCTGGGGCTGGAATTCAGAGATCTAATTTACCTATTCCCATGCCCTCAACTCCTCAGCCATTACCACTATCTATATGCATACCATTCTTCTTCTCATTAAGTGACTCTAAACTTAAGGTCATAGATTTAAAGTCGGGATAATCTTTGAAGTCATTTGGCCCAGCCTACTTATTTGGAGATTGGGAAACTGAGGTCCAAGGTCATATACCTGATAGAGATGGGACTTGAATAAATATCCTTTGGCTACCAATTCAGTATACTTTTTTATACCATGATGCCTTCCATCAGCTAACTTAAAGTTCTCTTAGGCCAAATCTAGTTAACAACCCCACCCCACTCCCCATTCAATGGGAGGTCCATTCAGTGAACACCAAAAGAGAATGATGTCATTCATTCCAAATTTAGTATCCCCAGCACCTAAGTTCTATTAATAATACTCACTGATTCATTATTCCTGCACAGGTTTGGTATTAACCAATTAGCATACTTCCTTATGGCCCTTCAAATTTGGGGCACTCTGTGCTCACCTTTTCTAAAGAGATATCTAACCCTACTTTCTTTCACCAAGAGACAAACAAGAAAATAAAACAGGCAAATTAAATAGATTCCAGTAATCTCAAAATCAAAACTTTCCTTGAAAAAGTATCTGCTCCTAGAATCAGGAGAACATTGTACACAGTAAAGACACCGTATGATGATCAACTTTGATAGACTCAGCTCTTCTCAGCAATACAACTATCTAAGACAATTCCAAAAGACTCATGATGGAAAATGCTATCCACATCCAGAGAAAGAAATATAAAATCTGAACGCAAAATGAAGGATACTATTTTCACCATTTTTTTTGTTTTGGGGTTTTTTTGTGTTTTTCCTCCCTTTTGTTCTGATCCATCTTTTACAACATGACTAAGGTGGAAATATGTTTGATATGATTTTATATGTAGAGCCTATATCAGATTGCTTGCTGTCTTGGGGAGGGGGGAGGAGGAGAGAGAAAAAAAGTTTAGAAATCAAAATCTTATGAAAGTGAATGTTGAAAACTGTTTTTATGTGTAATTGGAAAAATAAAATACTATTTTAAAAAAGAAAAGAAATAAAAGAAAAAAATACCTGTTTTCAGATATATAATAGCCAAGGGGCAGAGAACAACACAGACCTATTACCTAAGTCAATCAATTTTAGGTGAAACCTGAAGTATTCTGGTCTCACAATGCAGTCTTTTAATGTTTCAATGGGCTGGGACAGGGACAAGTTTGAGGTAGGGCAACATTTCCCCTCCTCAATAATTCCTACTCCTTCCACTCCTTCCTATTATCCAATGTTATCTCTTTCCTACCCCTTGTCCCAAACTTCTCCTCAGGAAATAATCTGAGTTGAATCAATTTATAATCAAAACTTGAATTATCTCTGACTCTTCACTCCCCTGTCCTAACACCCCTTCTTATAGGATCATCGATTTAGAGGTAGAAGAGGCCTTAGATATTATTTAGTACAACCCCTTCATTTTACAGAGGAAGAATACTTGAACCATAGAGGTTAAGTGACTTTCCCAAGATCATAAAGCTGGTAAAAGTAGAAGAAAATAAAACCAAAGAGTAGATATTAATCAGCCAATGGTGACTAGGAGACGTGGCTCTGGTAGAAGACCCTACTGATATGGTCTTGGCCCTCTTTTTTTCAGTGTTTTTAATCAATGAATTATATGAAGGTAGAAGATTTAGATGAAAATGATAAGCTTGTCAAATTCCTAGATGATATGAAGCATGGAGGGATAGCTTACACATTGGATAGCAGAATTCCATTTAAAAAAAAAAAAGATGTATGTCAATGGGAAAGATTAATGTCCTGAGTTTAATTTTAATTTCATAATGACTTAATTTACTGACAACTCGATAAGATGAAATGTAATAGAGATAAGTGTAAAGTTCCACTCTTGGGTAAATGGGCTGCCTTTGGATAGAACGCATCCTCTTTTGTTGGAAGGTTCAAGCAGAGCCTGTATGGCCATTCAGGTTTTAATCAGATATGGGTTGGACTAGCATGAGATCATAGAGCTAGAGTTGGAAGGGACCTTGGAGGATATTTGAGTATAGCTCCTTAGTTTTGCAGAAAAGGAAACTGAGGCTGAAAAGTTAAATAATTTGACCAAAGTCACAAAGCTAATAAGTAAGGTGGAATTCAAACTCACCCCTTCCAGACTCTAGGCCTAGGGCTTTACACACTATACCGTTCATCTGTGACTGGATAACCTCTGAGGACATTTGTGATCCTGACAGTCTGTGATTCCAGCATTCTATAGCATGTGTGTATATAATACCACCAGATGGGTGAAAAAGTGAGCAGATGTAACTTGAATCTCCTTTTTATTCTGTCCACAGGATAGTGCCTGTCCACCAATTTCTCTGCCTCATGTCCCAAATTCATTTTCCCACTTCAAATGGTATAGCACCTGTACCCTTAAAGATTACTCCCTCCTAAGTATCCTCATTCAGAGATTTGGTCTGTTAACTGGGGCATGTCTGTTTCTCTCCCTTTGAAAAACTTTTAAGTCCCAGGGAGCTGTCCTTCACAAAGATTTTCACATTTTTTGGGCAACTGTTCTCTCTTTGAGACATTTCCTGGTTTTATGTAATCTCCCATTTGAAGATTTCCATACTGATGAGGGCACTTTATGAAATGATTCTCTATTGTTCAGCACATCCCTTTGAAAACTATCCATACCTCTTGAGTTTCTGTGAGGATCCCGAGAAACCATTGACTGCATCTGACCCTAATCCGCCTCCTTGCCGCCCCCCCCCCCCACCAATGACCCTTCTCTGCCACAACAAAGTATTATCTGGCTCTCTTGGTATCTGTCCTGTCAACACACTCTGTTCTATAGACACAGTAAAAGGATTAGATTAGGGAATACCAGCCCAGAGGGTTGGATTTTCTCTGCTTTTATCTACTGTCTGAGGGACACCTAAGTGGTACCCTCATTTAGGCTACCAGAAAATGCTTCTGCCTTTGCCACCATAGCTCAATTGTCCTGGATGCCTAATTGTGGTAATATAATCCCAGTTTGCATTAAGAGGGCTCATCTCCCAGAGACTGCATCGGAGGAAAGTGCTTCTAAATGATATCAGACTAACCTGTTTCCTAGTTCCAAGTCCTTCCAAACAGAGAGGTGTTCTTAGCACCTATAGATCAGCACACTAAGGATTTGGTGAGGTCCAGACTCCTGTTTGAACTCTCCTGCTATTTCTGTAAGTACTCACAATTTTATGTAACCCGTAATTATTTCTGAGTTTCCATGAATACAAAGTTCCTTTGTGGAGATCTTCAAATAGACCAGTTTCACTGGAACAAAAAAATATGTGCAGGGGAGTAGTGGGCAATATGGACTGACACGTTAGGGATGCCAGGCTAAGGAGACAGGCTTTGATTTTGTAGACAAGGAGAAGTTAATAGTGATAATGGTGGTGACAATGGTGGTGATGATAATGGTGATGGTGGTAGATGATAATGAATTTAACAGCATTTATTAAGAACATACTACATGCCAAATACTGAGGGAAAAAATCTTGCCCTAAAGAAGATTGCATTCAATAGATGAGGGGTCAACATGAGAACAAATAAGTATGTATGTGTCTATGTGGGGGTGCAGGTGGGTGTGGTGATAGTATACGCACACATTAAATATAGTAATTTACAGATTGCAAAGACACTAGCAAGATCAAGGGTTGGGGTGGAGATCAGCATCTTGAGCAGGAGGTGACATATGAACTAAGCACTGAGAAAGACTAAGGGTTCTACTAGGGAGAGGTGACGAGTGAATTCCAGGCATGTAGGATATCCAGGCACAGGGACAAGAGATGGGCTATCCAGCACCATTTTGCAGAGTGTATGTAAAAACATAGAAAGTGGAGAGTGGTAGTAGTCCAGGGATGGTGTTTGGCAAGTTCATGGCTGTAGGATTAGGGGATGAGGAATTTGAGCACAAAATACTACCTATAATTGAACTGGCTAAATATAAAGGGTCAAGAGTGGGAACTGAGAAAAGTGAAACCAGATTAATGAGAACACTGAGCGATTGAGGGGATAAAGGTCACCATGAGGACAAAGAATAAATTTAGGACAGCAGTTCTTAACCTGAAATTTGAGAACTTGGGATTTTTTAAAAAATATTTTGATAGCTGCATTTCAATATAACCGGTTTCCTCTGGAATCCTATGCATTTTGTTTTATGTATTTAAAAATATTATTCCGAGAAGTGGTTCATAGGTTTCATAACCCAGCAAAAAAAATTCAAAACCTCTATTTTATGAGGAGTGGAACACATTAAGATTTGAAAGATTGAGAGACAGTTAACAGGCTGTGATAAGATTTGTTTGTTTTTGTAATTTAAACACAAAAACTACAACTTGTAATATTGTCTTTGGTCTCTGGATATCAGGATTGACTTGAGGTGAATTCTAAAGCAAGTCAAAGGTGGTAGTAGCCCTCTTGGATAGTGGTTAGTATGACCTGTTTTCTATTGGTTCTACTTTCCCTCTCATTCTTCCCAAGCAAAATTCTTTTCCTCTGATGCTACTTTCCTTCTTCCCAGATCTCTGACCTTCAATGGCCTAAAGCCTCATCTGAAATTTGCCTGGCAGAGTAGCAGCTTGGCATAGTGTACAGAGTGCCAGCCTCAGGAACCATGAAGACAGATTCAAGACCAGCCTCTGAAACACTTTGGTTGTGTGACTCTGGCATTAGCATAGAGACGGCAATTAAATCCATGGGAGCTGATGAGGTCACCAAGTGAACAAATATAGAGGGTTGGAAAGAAGAGGTCCCAGGAGAGAAATCTAAGGGACACCTGCAGTTAGTGGGAATGACCTGGAGAGGGTTCCAACAATGAAGACAGTGAAGGAGTGGGCAGATAAGTTGGAGGAAAACCAGGAGAATGTGATGAACCAAAAATCTAGAGAAATGACAGTATCAAGCAGGAGAGAGAGACCAACCATGTCAAAACTTGTCAAGGAGAAAAAGGATTGAGAAAAGGTCATCAGATGTGTCAAGTGAGAGATCATTAGTAACTCAGGAGAGAGTAGTATGCATGGGATAATAAACCCAGAAATCAGATTATAAAGGGTTAAGAAAAATATGAGAGGAGGTAGAGCCAAGATGGCGGCTGGAAAGCAGGAACTAGCATGAGCTCCCTGCCAAGTCCCTCCAAAAACCTATAAAAAATGGCTTTGAACCAATTCTAGAACTGCAGAACCCAAAGGGTAGCAGAGGGAAGCAGGGTTCTAGCGCAGGACTGGATAGTCTCTGGATAAGGCCTATCCCACACACAGCTGGGAGCAGAGAGGAGCAGAGCTGAGCAGAGCAGAACCCAGCATGGGCGGCGCAGACAAACGAGACCAGGAGCCGGGCAGAGCAAGCCCTAGCACCCTGAATCAGTGAGCTGCAGCAGTTACCAGACT
>JAQQSZ010005412.1:0-13873 GCA_028646595.1 Phalanger gymnotis
AAATCAAGGTTCTTGATTTAGTTAACATTAAAAATTTCAGAGAAACCATTAAGTGATAAAAGATTCCCAAGACTATCAATAATTACTTGACTAGAATTTGTTTTTGGGTAGACTTTAAATTCAAGAAAAGAAAAATAACATGCTAATTGTTACTATTTGGAGCGACTCAACTTTAATCCTGAAAATAAAGCAAAAATGAGAAAAAAGTAAAGTCAATAGCCAAGGGAGAAAAGGAACCATAAGGAAAATTTTAGATTTTTTATTCACTTTTGGTCTATATGACTACAAAAATAAAACTACCAGTATCATCGGTTATCTGATGACAACATGAAGATTTGTGGCTATCCTTTGACACAGTTCCAGGGATTAAATTTTTTTCCTTAAGTTTTTATGTTACCTTGATTGAGAGAAAAATATTTTGTGCTGGGTCTTGTATTTTTCATTGTTTAATGGTCTGTAAATTTCTGCTAGATAAGTAGAGATGCCCCAAGGCCACTGGCTCCTGTTGTCCAGGCAAAGGAGAAGAACATGATGGCTAATGCATGTGAGCAAGTGACCTTACCCAATGGAGTGGCACGACAACACCGAGGGAATAACGAGAGCATAGGCTGGGTTACTTGGAGATAAGATTATTTATATCAGTATATAAAAGTGAGATGACTTCAGAGATCAGTGTTATTTCCCTGTCCATAACTTTATCTAAAAGGGATGTGCCCTTCTTTGAGCATCTCAGATCAAAGTAACAGGTTTAGATATTAAACTTAAATTTGAAAATTAAAATTAAATGTCTACCTTTCCTTTCAATCTAAGTCCTTCATGAAGTCGACATGGTTTCACAATCTAACATGACTATGATGCAACGGTCTACTTATTTGTTAGTACAAAGATTTAGATATAATAACATATGATCTTACTGAAAATAATTTGAGTTCTCTTACACATGGCCCTTGTTACACATAAAAACTTGTTTTAAAACCCCAAATTCACACATAAAACATTGTGGAGAGGGATTGTGCATTGTAACAGAGAACTATACTGCCTCCAAGATCCTATGATTTGAACTTCCACTTCTTAAACATTATTTAGTTATTATTAGTTTAGAATAGTCAGTTCCATAATCATCTCATCAGTTCCAAATTTTCTCCCCTCTATCCCCTAGATGGCATACAATCTGATTTACATATTAATTTACATTAAACATATTTTTGCATTAGTCATGTTGGAAAGAATTGTCACCAATGGAATAAATCACAAGAAAGAAGAAACAAAACAAAACGAGAGAGAGAGAGAGAGAGAGAGAGAGAGAGAGAGAGAGAGAGAGAGAGAAGGTGAGAGAGAGAGAGCAAATAGTATGTTTCAATCTGCATTCAAACTCAGTAATTCTTTCTCTGGATGTAGATATCATTTTCTGTCATGAGCCTTTTGGAGCTGTCTTAGAACCTTACATTGCTGAGAAGAGCCAAGTCTATCAAAGTTAGTCATTGCTCAATTTGGCTGTTTCTGTGTACAATGTCTTCCTGGTACAATTCCCTTTACTCAGCATCAGTTCATTTAGGCCTTTCCAGGTTTTATTGAAGTCTGACTGCTCATCATTTCTTATTCCACAATATTATTCCATTACATTCACATATTGCAACTCGTTCAGACATTCCCCTATTGATGAGCATCCCCTCAATTTCCAGCTCTTGGCAACTGAAAAAGAGCTGTCATATTTTTGCACATGTGGGTTCTTTTCACATTTGTATGATTTCTTTGGGATACAACCCTAGGAAGAGTCTTGCTGGATCAAAGGGTATACATATTTTTATAGCTCTTTGTACATAGTTCCAAATTGCTCTCCATAGTGTTTGGATAAGTTCACAACTCTATCAACAATGTATTAGTGTTCCAATTGTCCCACATCTTCTCCAGCATTTATAATTTTCCTGTTTTGTCAGGTTAGCCAAATTGACAGGTGTGATGTGGTACCTAAGAGTTCTTCTGATTTGCATTTCTCTAATCAATAGTGATTTAAACATTTTTATATGACTATAGATATCTTTAATTTCTTCCTCTGAAAACTGCCTGTTCATAACCTTTTGCCATTTATCAGTTGGGGGGAACTTCCATTTTCTAAAAACATGCTTCTAGGATCCTAAAATGATGTTTGTTTGTTTGTTTTTAACTGTAAGGGATCTCATAAACCATAGCTCAAGAGCCTTGTCTTGCAGATTGAAAGTTGTCCAATCACTCACCCCCACTAAATATACTCTTCACTCCTATTGTGATTTATTTTCCCAAATCTGCCATCCTTGTTGTTTATTATTCTATCTTATTCTGTAACTTTTATTTACCTCCACACTTAGTCTTGATCCAATCACTTAAAAATGTCTTTTCCATTTCTTTTACATTCTTCATCCTACCTGACCATTAGCAGTTCCATTATTGTTAACCTCAATTATGAGGCTTTTCTGCCCCTGTTTCTACACTAATGCAATTCAATGGAGAAATTCACATAACTATACTTATTTCACAAAGACAAATTTGTGGTGCATAACGTCAATAGATCAGCACACTTTTTTAACAAATAGATGTATCACAAGAACCTAATCATCTCCACAGAATTCTTCATGTATTCTTGTAATCTTAAGTCTGTGCCAGATATTCTTCATTTCACTGACACTTTGGATAAGCAAATGTCTCTCTGTTTGACCCTGCCTTGACAGCAATAACCAGAAGATTGTTCAACAAATTCCTCATTATGGTTTCTTCTACTGAGAAATTTTGTATGATCTTGTTTATATGCGCTAAAACACATTATTGAAGGGGAACTTTTAAGGCTATTTTTGTTCTATAATACGAATAATTTTCTTCCTTGTAGATTAAAATGTAAACACAATTATATCTTCAAATTATATCACTAAAACTTCCCAGGAAGTTATGTCACTTCAAATATACGTTTTCTGTATTAAAAAAGAAAACATGAGGCAATATGTAAAGATGGAAAATGTAGGTGTATAAAAATCATTGATACTCTACTGCTTTGGGGGGTATAAGAGGTAAAAAATTTATTTGTGACTTCAATCTATGACCATTTAAAAGATATTGGCTTTACAACTCACACAGGAAAAAAAACAAATAGATGAAGAACACCTATTGTTCAGACTGTATTTATCTTGTACATACACTGTAGAAGTACAATCGGTTGCATAAAAAGTGGTATCTGGCACATCCTTCTGGTAATATATGATCAGCAAATGAAATGGGTTATTCAGTGTTTGGAAATGTAAACTCATAGCTACATTTATGATTTGAAAAAAAACTAAATATAATTTTGTTTGTAAGGTCAATTCAAAAAAAATCATTCAGGAAGGAGGAAAGAAAAGAAAAATACAACAAGATCTTATAGAAGAAATCATTTTGAAGTGGAAAGAGCACAGCAAGGACTCTCAACAGGAGAGATGAACACTTCCCACTCATCTGAGAAAAAAAAAACTAAAGACAAGTATAAAGTATTTAATAATAGTTCATTGAGACACTTAAGGACAACAGAATATTTGAATCATATGCCAATGGATTTTTGAGGATAACTAGAAGTAGTTTGAGATTTTACATAGAACCATTGGTGCAACCAAATGCAAAGGTTCTAATTACAATATGTATCCATTGCCTCTCTGGGTTAGGTTGTGTTGTTTTGTTGGGATCACAATAATTTGCAATGATCATGACCTTTCTAGGATTGCTAAAGGACACAGTATTGATTAACTGAAAGTTTTGGCCATTTTTATTTATTCAAACTTAGTTGGTGAAGAAGAGGAAAGCAAAACTCTATTCTTTCTTAAATTAAAGAAGTCCATTTGGACAATTAATGTCCCCATCTTGGAAGTCACATGAGGTGCAAAAATGTGTTTCAACAATCTGGCTAGCAGCTGCTGTGGGGGTGAAAACCCAAAACGATCTCAACAACAAGAATGCTGCCAGCATAGGTTCTTTTGATCTGCTTTAGTAAGGAAAGCAACATTAAGGAGTTAACAAGCTTACTTTAATCCAGCATACTAATACCATTCACTTAGTTCAGGGGGAAAAGCCAGCACCCTGAACTTCAGAGCAAAATACAAACAAATTACAAACATCTACAGACAAACCTTGTCTGATTCAAATCCCAATACATAGTTACCAGAGTTTTAACAAAGTCCCAAAATCTGGGTTACGAGCTGGAGGGCTCTTATCTACAGCTGCCCAGAGTTTCTGCACCAGCTGGCCACCAATAGTGAGAGCCTTCAGCAAATGGCTCTGTCTTCCCTTTTTTTATACAGTTTTAGATGTTATCAAATGTAATCTGAGCAACCAGAACTTAGGCTCCAATGATTGGCTCTGGAGTTAGCACCTCCCCTTGGGACACTGGGAGCTTCATACCCACATAGGCTTAGTACCTAGTAATTACGGGTTTGTGGCAAACTTAGGAGCAAAGATCTAATGAGGACTCCCTTAGTTGGCCCCACCTGGGGCCCCACCTTAGTTACCAATTCACACCAACATAGGCTTAGCACCTAATAGGGGTTTGGGCCTGGGGCTTAGCACCTAGTAAGACTCAATGAAATACACTGAATTAATCAAAGGCAACAAAGGCCAAACTCTTCAAGGATCCCCAATACAAAATGTCATTCTCATTGAAGCCTCATTGGTCTCCATGCATTCATGCAGATACATTCCCTGAAATAAAAAACAAAATAGTGTTTGTCGTAAAAGATTATATATAACAAACAGATATCCAATGAGAAAACGTATAAAGAATATCCAGTAGATGTTATTTAAGGAATTATAATTATTTTTAAATGCTAACTATTAGCATAACAAAGTAAACATTCACAGTTTACCCAAACAATAACCACGTAGGAAAGTTTTAATACTCTGAATATCTGAAAGACCACTAGAGTAAATTATAAAAGGGTAATATCTATCGTAATGTAAAGAATTAGAGCACTTCAATGAAAGAGGTTACTGTAAGAGAGGCAATATTTTAGACATAATATAAATTATAAGAAAGGTGAGTTATATTACACACTGAGCTTTCTCCACTGGGCCTAAAGAATATGAAGGAATATTTGTACTATTAAAAAATAAAAGGAAACAAGAAGGAACATGTTGACTGTAATAATATTAACTAGCATCAGTGTACTTTTAGGTTGGTGAAGCACTTCACATGTGCTCTCTGATTTCATAATTCCATTACCTTAATGCAAACTACATTTGTTATTTCCCATATTTTATATACCTGAGGGTATAAGCAACTTTTTTCAGGTTACACAGAAAGACCCAGGTTTTTCCGATGCCAAATCAAGAATTGTATCCACAATGTGCTGCTTTCTTGTTCTAACTACTATTTTCTTCTGAAAGTGTGTGCTGAAGTCAGCTTGAACTAGTTCTTTCAAGTTGATAGTTAATTTTTTTAAGATTAATTCATTTATTTTTACTTTTTAACCTTCATTTCACAAAATTTTGAGTTACAAATTTATATCCATCGCTACCCTCTCCCACAAATGGCATGATTGCCCTTTCCCCCAGTCTACCCTACCTTCTACCAACTCACTCTATACCTCCTCTTATCATCTTCCCCTTTACTTCCTTATAGGGCAAGATAGATTTCTGTACCCTATTGTTTGTATATCATATTTCACAGTTGCATGTAAAAACAATTGTTAACATTTGTTTTTGGAACTTTGAGTTCCAAATTCTCTCCTTTTCTTCTCTCCCCACCCACCCTCCTTGAGAAGGCAAGCCATTAAATATAGGTTATATGTGTATCATTAAGCAAAATACTTCCATAATAATCATGTTATGAAAGATTAACAATATTTCCTTCCATTCTATTCTTTCCCTTATTTATTCAATTTTCTCCTTTGACTCCATCCCTTTTCAAAAGGGTTTGCTTTGGCTACTCCTTCCCCCAATCTGCCATCCTTTATATCACCCCTCCCATCCCCTTCCCCCATACTTTCCTGTAAGGTAAGCTATCTAATTGAGTGTGTATGTTATTCCCTTCTTAAGCTAAATCTGAAGAAAGTAAGGTTCACTCATTCCAGTTCACTCCCACCCCCCCTTCCATTCCATTATGACAGCTTTTTATTGCCCTTTTGTGTAAAACAATTTACCTCATTGTATCTCTCCCTTTCTCTGGATCCCAATATCTTCCTCTCTCACTGCTTAATTTTACTTTTTTTTAGATATCATTCCTTCATATTGAACCCACCCTGTGCCCTCCATCTATATAGGGAGATAGATAGAGATATAGAGCTATAGATAGATAGATATAAGTAGATACAGATATATGCATACACATAGGTATTCATATAGATATAGATATCAATATTGATATATAGATATACACATATACACACATACACATATGGAATGTGTATATGTATGTGTATGTATGTATATATGTGTGTATGTTCATGCATATTCCCTTCAACTACCCTAATATTGATAAAGGTCTCATGAGTTACAAATATTATCCTTCCATGTAGGAATGTAAACAATTCAACTTTAGTAAGTCTCTTGTGATTTCTCTTTCCTGTTTACCTTTTCATTCTTCTCTTGATTCCTGTATTTGAAAATCAGATATTCTATTCAGCTCTGGTGTTTTCATCGAGAATGCTTGGAAGTTCTCTATTTTATTCAGTGTTTTTTGGGTCTCCTTTAGCAAGCTTTTGACTCATTTTTCATGATTTTCTTGCATCCCTCTCATTTCACTTCCCTATTTTTCCTTTACTTCTCTTACTTGATTTTCCAAATCCTTTTTGAGCTCTTCCATGGACTGAGATCAATTCACGTTGTTCTTGGAGGCTTTTGATGTAGGATCATTGACATTGTTGTCTTCTTCTGGCTGTATGTTTTGATCTTCTTTGTCGCCAAAGTAAGATTCTATAGTCTGAGTTTTTTTTTACACTGTCTGCTCACTTTCCCAGCCAATTACTTGACCTTTAAGCTCTTTATGAAGGTATGACTCCTGCCAGAGTAGAGATTGCTTTGTCCCAGGCTTTCAAGGCTTTGAGTTCCTGTTTTCAGAGCTCCTTCTAAGCACCTGTAAATGTTCAGTTCTTTGGAGATGGATTCTTCATCTAATGAGAGAAGTTTACTCTCCTCCTGGACTGTGATGCAATCTGTGAGTGATGTCAAGCACTCTTTTGTGCCTTGTAACTTCCAGGAGGACTCCTTCTCCACAGCCACCACAAACTTTGCTACATCAGCACTCCTTCTCACCCCAGTACCACCAACCAGGAATGTGACCCAGATCCAAGCAGGGCAAAGCAAGAGAATCTTGCCTCAGCGTGAGCGAGAGGTCCCTGAACTCCTGCTCTGATCAGCCACTTGATTACCTTCACTGTCTGTGGATCTGGATTTCTGGAAGCAGCTCCAATACTGCCACTGCACCCCACCTTTGCTTCCCCAGGGCTGGGGTTGGACCAGGACCTTCTCTCAACCAGCTCCAAGAGAGTTTTCCTACTGATCTGCTAAGTTGGTTTTTGCATTTGTGGGTTGAGAATTATGGAAACTGCCACAGCTCAGCAATTCAGTGCCCTGAGGCCTGCTCTACCAGGTCTGTTGTGGCATACTTAAATTTCAAATGTGAATATTGCCACCTTGGGAATAGACAAACAGTAGAAATCTGGCCTTGATTCATTGTTTTGTTGATTTTCTAAATATAATAAATGATGAAGAAAATGTTAATAATGCACATTAAACTTAAATGCATTTCCTGCATACATTTTTTTCAGACAGTTGTTAAACATTTAGCAACACATCACTGCCTCTGCCAATAATATTAATAAGAACTATGAAGAAAACATAATGTGTTAAATAATAGAGAATTTTCTCTTTATAAAATATTATTTTTACAAAAGCTTCCTTCATCATAAATCATGGTATCTCTCTATCACCTCTACTACCAAAGTTTGATGTTTGCAAGTCAATCTGTATAGCCTTAATAACTTAAGCACTTAAAAATTATTTATAATATGTGCATATATAATTGCGTGTATGTGTGTATATGTACATGTACACACTTAGATTTAACTAAGTATACACTTATTTTATTGTATATATAATATATAGCATTAGTATTTAGATATAATGTATATAAACGTAAATATATGCATACACATGCACACATATACATAGATTTTATTCTTTACATACAGATTTTATTATGTTTGCAATATATGTATGTGTATATGTATATACATACACACATATATACATACATACACATGCGGGAGTGTGTGTGTGCATGTAAGCATACATATATGAAAAAATGATGTGAATCAGTAGAGGGAGTTTTCAGTCAAAAATTAACCACAGGTGTGGTTCTTTTCCCTGTTCTCTCTCTATATATATATGTGTATATATATATATATATATATATATATATATATATATATATATATATATATATGTATGTATGTATGTATACATATTCATAGTACGTATGTGTGTGTGTGTTTGTATGTGTGTGTGTAATTTGCCTGAGGACAAGGGAGTCAGCCAAATGAACTAATAGAATCCCAGATACAGAAAGTATCTCAAGAATCTTCTAGGATTAGTGAAATCTTTCCTAAAACACTATTTTGTACATTTATTTCTTTGTTTACTTTTCTTTTTGTAGGAATTGGGGAGACGACAAGACCCGTGATTTTATCAGTGTAGGAAACTTTTGAATCCATCTACTTGGGGGCAGAACCAAGATGGCTGAGTAAAAAAAATGGGAGAGGGTGCTAAGCTCTCACCTCAACCCCTCTAAATGCCTTTAAAAATGACTTGAAACAAATTCTAGGACAGCAGAAAAAAAGAATGAAACAAATTTGCAGCCAAATACAACTTGGAAGGAGTGTAGGAAAAGGCTGTTGCACTAGGGTAAGAGAGGAGCACAGTTCTGCACAAGCTGTACCAGTGCACAACACACTCCAGAAAACACAGCTAGGCCCTCAGGGCAACTGGTAGCCTTGGCAGTTTTCAGACCTCTCAGCAAACAAATGCAAAAAACAATTCAGAAGGTTAGCAGGAAAGGTCTGCCCCACCTGAGTGAGAGTGGAGTGCAGTCCAACACAGGTGATGCCAGCACAGGCCACACCACAGCAAACCAGGAGCAGGCCTTGGGAATGACTGAATCATCAGTGGCAGCAGCTTCTTCCAGAGACCTCAGCTCATAGACTACAGATAGTAAAATGGTCAGCAACTGCTCAGGAAATTATAAGGGTTTTTTTTTTCTAGAACTGAGGCAGGATTCTGTTGCCTTCCTCAGTGGAAGTCCTGGGGAAAGGAGGAACACTAGCACAGCAGAGCTTGGGGACACAGGGGAGATAGGACCCTCCTCATAGTTCTAGGGCAGAAAAGAGTGCTTATGATCCCTTGCTGACCAGAGCACAGGCTGAGAGAGTAGTAAACACCTGTCCTTTGATTAGACTGCCCTGGAAGATTTGAAAACTTATAGATCCTTGGAAGCATTTCTGAAAAAACCTGCACAAAACCTCTGAATCTTGGGATGGTGTGCCCTACACCCTAGAAGAAGAGCCCTACTTCAACAAAAAAATTAGAAGTCAGGTAATAGGCTATGAAAATGAGCAAAAATGAAAAAAAAACTTTTGACTTTACAAAGTTATTAAGACAACAAGGAAGATCAAAACACACTCAAAAGAAGATAGTAAAGTCAAAGCTCTGACATCCAAAACATCCAAGGTAAATATGAAGTGGTCTAGGCCATGAGAGAGCTTAAAAAAAATTTCAAAAGTCATCTAAGAGAGGTAGAGGAACAATGGGCAATATAAATTAGAGAAACACAAGAAAATCATGAAAAAAGAGCCAACACCTTGGTAAAGAAGGCACAAAAAATACGGCAGAAAACAACACCTTGAAAAACAGACTAGGCCAAATGGTAAAAAAAAAAAAAAAAGTCCAAAAGCCAATGGGAAGAAGAATGACTAAAACAGAAGAATTGGTCAAATGGAAAAGAAGATGCAAAAGTTCATTAAGGAAAATAATTCCTTAAAAATTGGATTGGAGCAAATGGAAGCTAATGCCTTTATGAGAAATCAAGAAACTATAAAACAGAACCATAAGAATGAAAAAATGAAGACAATGTGAAATATCTCATTAAAAAACCATTAACCTGGAAAATAGATGCAGGAGATATAATTAAAAAAATTACTTGACTACCAGAAAGCCATGATAAAAAAAGAAAAACAGCCTGGACATTGTCTTACAAGAAATTATCAAGGACACCTACCCTGATATTCAAGAACCAGAGAGTAAAATAGAAATTAAAAGAATCCACCTATCACCTCCTCAAAGTTATCTCAAAATTAAAACTTTCAGGAATATTGTAGCCAAATTCCAGAGTTCTCATGAGAAGTAGAAAATTTTGCCAGAAAGAAATATTGTAGGGCCATAGTCAGGATAACACATTTAGCAGCTTCAACAATTAAAAGTTCACAGGGCTTCGAATACGATACGATCAGAGAACAAAGGAGCTAGAATTACAACCAAGAATAATCTATGCAGCAATGCTGACAATAATCCTTCTGTAGTAAAAATGGATATTGAATTAGATAGAATGTCAAGCTTTCTTGAGAAAAGACCAGAGCTGAATAAAAAATTTGACCTTCGAATACAAGACTGAAGAGCAGCATGAAAAGGTAAATAGGAAAGGGAAATGAAAAGGAATTTATGAAGGTTGAATTGTTTACATTCCTCTATGGGAAGAAGATGTTTATAATTCATAAGACCTCTCTCTCTACTAAGGTAGTTAGAAGGAATATATATATAGACATAGGGCATAGAGTATACATAGACATAGGTGTAAGTTGAATAAGAGAGCATATCTAAAAAAATAAAATTAAGGGATGAGAGAGGAATGCACTGGGAGAAAGAGAAAGAAGAGGAATCGGGTAAATTATCTTACCTAAAAGAGGCAAAAAAGCTTATACAGTGGAAGGGAAGAGAGAGTAGCTAAGGGGAATGAGTGAACCTTGATCAAATCAGAATTGGCTGAAAGAAGGAAAATATAAACACACAATTGGTTATCAAAATCTATCTTACCCTACAGAAAAGTAGGAAGGGAAGAAGATAAAATAAGAGGGAATGACAGAACGGAGTGCAGATTGGGGAGGGCTTAGTCAGGAATACAATTTTGATGAGGCACAGGATGAAAGGAGAGAGAGAGAATAGAATAAATGGGGATGGAAGCAAGAAGATGGAAGGAAATACAGTTAGCACTAGTAAGTGTAAAAAAAAATTGAAACAAGTTTATCTGATTAAGGTCTCATTTCTCAAACATATAGATAACTGATTCAAATTTACAAAAAAAAAGAGCCATTCATTATTTGATAATTGATCCAAAGATATAATCAGTTTTCGGATGAAATAATCACAGCTATCTTTAACCGTATGACAAAAATATTCTAAATCACTATTGATTGAAGATATTCACATTACAATAATTCTGAGGTACTACTTCATACCTATTAGCTTGTCTAATGGGAAACAAAAGTTAAATGATAAATGTTGAACAGCCTGTAGGAAAAATGAGACATTAATGCATTGTTGTCAGACTTGTGAACTGATTCCACCATTCTGTAAAGCCATTTGAAACTATGATCAAAGGGCTCTAACACCACGCATACATTTTGATCTAGCAATAAAAATATTAGGTCTGTTTCCTAAAAGGGATAAAAACAAACAAAAAAACCCAAAATGTATATGTCTGGAAATATTTATAGCATCTCTTTCCTGGTGGCAGGGAATTGGACATTGAGGGGATGGCCCTAATTGGGAAATTAATGAATAAACTTTCCTCTGTGATTATGATGGAATTCTCTTGTACTATAAGAAATGATGAGCAAGATGCTCTCAGAATAAATCTTGGAAAGAACTACATGACCTGATGAAAAGAAAACATGTTCTATGTATAAAATAACAGCAGCATTGAAAGATAATCAGGTATGAATGATTTAGCTATTCTCTGCAATACAAAGATCCGAGACAATTGTGAAGGACTTATGATGAAAAATGCTATCCATCCCCAGAGAAATATCTGATGGTGCCTGAATAGAGATTGAAGCATACTGTTTTTTTTTTTTTACTTTATTTTCCTTGAACATTTTTTTGGTCTATGTTTATTACACAACATGACCATTATGGATATGTTTTGCGTGACTACACATGTGCAACCTTTATCAAATTGCTTGTCTTCTCAATAGTGGGGAGGAGGTAGAGGATGGGAGGGAATTTGGAACTCAAAGTTTTAAAAATAAATGTTAAAATCTGTTTATACAGGTACCTGGGGAAAAATAAAATGCTAAATAAACAATTAAAAGAAAAAGAAAATAATCAGAGGACATTGGACATAGTGAGCACTGAACAACACAGCAAAAATGAAATTGATTCTATTTTGCCAGTAAAAATTAAAAAAAAAATAAAATTCCCTCTACAATTTTAGGTCAAATTTTATTTTAATTTTGTTAATTTATAAGATTAAAGATTTAGCTAGAATACTAAGAAGCAAATTGATTTGACTATAATCATGTAGGTTCTATGTATCTGTTGCCAGATTTGAAATCAGGTTTTTTCTAAACATTATATGATTAGAAATTTGTGCATCTCATTTCACAATAGGAATATGAAGGAATACCAGATTTCTCTACCAGTGCAGAGAAATTAATAATATTACAAAGTTTTTTAGGGTATGGGGAAATACATTACTTGCCTTGTCTCACAGTCAAGGTATGTCAAAGGAATCATGTTAATCCAAGTGTTCCTGGCATCAAATCTAGCCCTTTATTCACTATGAAATAAATTCTCTCCTCTTATGAATTTAGTAAATGTTTCATAAATTGAATTGAAGTTAACCCTAATTCATTTATACTTTTTAAGTTTAATCTTAGTTTCTTCTCATTGTTTCAGCTCGTCAGGATCTAATTACACTAAAATTTGAAATTTGCCACCTAAAGTTTGATAAGCATGGATATCATTAAGGCACAATTTATGACCTCAAAGATAACCATGAATATGCCTGAATGGTCCAGAATCATGGGATATAAGAAATTTTCTAAGTAGAAGGCAGAGGAGTTAAAGCATTTATTGAAACTCAAAAGTACCTGACCCATGGATCGATGTCTCCAATTCAACATCCTGGCAAGAACCTTCCAAAACCAGTATGCTCGTCTCACAATAGTGACCAGGAGGCCACAGAAAAACATTATGGCCAATGCCAATGCCCTCCAGCAAGAAGACCACCCACTGGCCTCAAGCCCATGCTCAGCACTCTCCAGTCTCCACGAGGGTCAGTACTGCTTTTTTGTAATACCTACCACCATTGCTGCTGCTTTGGCTGCAATCTCCAAGATGTGTTCCAGCTAGCTGACTGCTTCATCTCTCCTTCAGCTCTTAACTACACTCACCACCTGCCCTGCCTCACCAACTGTCTCTTAGCTCTGCTCCAACCATTCAGCAAGCTCCTCCCACCACAGGCTTCATGTCATCATGTGAACTCAGGTGCCTACCATTGGCTCCGGAGGGCCACTCCTCCCAGGATCCTGAGAGCCTTGCCCTTGAAGCCCAGTGAATGGGCAGGAATGATCTTGCCATTCAATGATTGCCTTTACAGCTTACCATAAGTATCTTCATTGAAATTATTGGTTAAAACATGTAATGGAGCCAATTGAAAGAATTAGAATCTTGTGACCCTGTGTGTTGGTAAGCAAAATGGGCTCCTTAGCACTTAGTTCAACAGGTACCCTTCAGGAGTTTGGCTTTTGCTTGCTTTGAGTGATTCAGCTATTTCATTGAATCTTGCTAAGTGCTGAGCCCAGGCCCAAAGCCCTATTAGATGTAAAACCTA